>PVKV010032865.1:0-19335 GCA_004027835.1 Alouatta palliata
TTCTCCCTACTCACCCCCCACCTCCCACCCTCCACCCTCTAGTCTCCACCCTCTCCCACTTCCCCACCCTCCTTAAGACACTTCCCATGGCCCTCACTGTGCCAGGGTCCTTACACACATGCGCTCCTCTGTCTGGCTTGGCCGAGAGGTCCTGGATGGCATGAATCATGTGCTCTTCCTTCTTCTCTTCCACTGCAGACTGAAGTTAACAAATGCAGAGGGAAGGGCCCATGAGAACCCTCGTGCTGTTCGGAAGACACAGGCCAGGATCCCCGGGAAGCTCATGGCTGAACCACGTGGAGGAAGCAAAGAGGGACGTACTTATGCCCATGTCCACCCTACAAAGTGCAGCGAGGCTCTGCAGGTGCGCCCTGCATGGGCTGCCTAGCTAAGGGGAGGGAAGGCGTCCAGCCAGACCTCTGGCCCAGCCACGCCAGGTATAGGGATATGCCCACCTAGAGGGCACTTTTGTGAGAGTCACATTAAGACAGCCTGGGGGCCGGATCCTAGCAAAGCCCAGCCCCTGCCCACTCCACTATTTGTTCTGCTCCTTAGACCTGGGAATACCTGGGCAGGGAGGGAGGTGGGAGGAAGAGGGAAGAAGGGAAGGAAAGAAAAGCACCTACAAGGAGGGGCAGGAAGGTTGGAGACTGAAGGACGAGCTCCTGGCTTGGAGGGGGGCACCCTGAGCCACCCCCATCGCCGATGACTGCTCCCTGTGCCCATTACTTCCCCGCTACTGCCTGGCAGCACCTACTGCAGGAGGAGGGGACGGGGGTCTTCAATCTTATCGGAAGATGATTTACGGGACACTCCTGACAGGGAAGGAGGAGAAGGGAAACGGCGTGGTGTGGGGCGTTCTCACAGCTGCACGATTTCTCTGCCTCCTGCTCACTGCACACATATGGTGGCATGATTTGTGGAGTTTGGTGACATGAAATCATTTGCATTTTCTCTACAAAGCCGTGCAAACAACTAGAAAGCCACCCCGATCTGTGTTAAGTAGGCATTTGCCAGTCAGGAAATACACGAACATCCCCCCGTCTGGACAGGAACATCTCTACTTCCATGTAGTTGTGTCTAATGGACAGGAGCCCGCAGATCCCCTGCAGATGAAGCGACTGCCTCAGTCCTGCCACCTGCCCCGACCGTCCCGCTCCAAGTCCCACTCCCCTGATTTCTTACCTGGAGCTGAGAGGGCTATGGGGCTCCATCACTCTGTGGCCATGCCACACCCTGACACCTAAAAGGTGCTGCAATTGGGAAGCAGGTGACAGCAAACCCGTTGCTTGGAAATAATTCAAGAGGAAAAGTGGCCTGGTCCGACTTGGGCGTGATGTCGATGACTGAGTGTATTTTTAACAGTTTCACTGTTTGGGGGCAGAACCAGCAGCCCAAGGGCCCCAGTGGCCAAGGGGAAGCCCGCCGTGCCTGATCTGAGCAGGTGGAAGCTTTGGCAGAAAGCACTCTGGAAAGTGTCTGCTGCTCTCTGGAAGCCAGTCAGCCTCCTGTGCACACGGATTCCATTCTGCTAGGAGACCCTTTTCACCCTACAGCCCCAAATGGTGTAGAGGCAGATTCCCACCAGGCTCAGATCAGCAACCAAACCACAGGGTCTGAACTCACGACTGAACCCCAAGGATGTTTCTTCAGAGGCACCAGAAGAAGGAGACTCCCATGGCAAGAGTGGCCTGCACATCTCCAGTAGCTCAGCCTCTCCTGTGCTTCAGCTGATCAGAATTCTAAAGATATTCCCACACCTCCCATGCTGCCTGTGGCATCTAAGTTGGCAGTGCCCGTGGCGCAGCCTGGCTGTGCAATAGGATTATCAAAGCCCCAATTCGGCCCACGGTGTGTGCTGTGGATGGGAGCTCAGAGCACAAAGAACAAAGGTGGAAGAGCTTCCTTCAGCAGACCCAGCTATCGACGGGCCTCGTCAGGCCAGGGTGAAGCCCTCTGTGTGTGCGGGAGTCCCCACGAGCTTGGTTTCACATTTGGTCATGATATGCACAGATAGAGGGCCATGTGGCTCGTGGTCGTTAGACAGGCACGCAGGAGCCAGACATTATCCTAAGCTATTACACACATCATTTCACTAACTCCATCCCAAAGTGCCGTGAAGACGGTATGGTTCTGTGCCTGTTTAAAGGACGAGAAACCGAGGCAAAGAGAAATCTGACAGTCTGCCCAGGACTCCAAGGCTGATCCTTAGCAGAGGCTGGGATTCAGACTCAAGGAGACTCCCAGAGCTCAGGCTTTCCAGGGAAGGAGGCCAAAGGGTCAGAGTGTGACTGAGGTGGTGGGGACACCTGGTGACCGAGGATGCGTCCGTACCGGCCCTCTGCTCATGCTCCCACCCTTCCCTTCTCTGTGGAATCACGTCAGTGACTGTGGAGCCACACACATTCCCGGGAGGAGACAGCTCCGGGTGCAGCAGTCTCTACTCTCACTGATAAATTCTGTCTCAACAGAAAAAGAGGAGACCGAGTATGTTCTCTGTACCACTGATTGTCTTAATATTTTTCACCTTGATAAAATAGTCTTAGGGTAAGAAAACAATAGAATTTCATAGAGGATAGTCTGTTTTTGCTTCCCTGAAGAGTTAAATAATTCTGCGCATTCAGCAAATTCTGCCTCTTAATCTTTCCTCTGACTCTTCCAGCTCATTAATAAATACACTGAGATATGCCTGCCTTGGGACCAGTCCCTGGGGCACCTGACTTCTGACCCTTTTCCCATGTTCAGAATTAGACAGAGCAAGACTTTTGATTATCCAAGGAGCTAAGTGGTAAAACAGAAACATGCACCTTAGACCGTGGGGCCCGAGAGAGAATGAGGTTCCACAGGGACCTACCTGGCAGGGCACTGGGGCCATCTCAAGCTGAATCACCTGCTCTGTGGCTTCTGTGGAACCAGGCAGGGTGGGGAGGGCTCAGCAAAGTGTCAGACCTGAGAGCCGGCCTATAAGACGTCCTTAAGCCATCAAGGGAAGATTCCCAATGCCTCCAACTTCCAGGCCCTCGGATAGGATCTGCCTCGTCCTATGAGCCAGGAGTCTGTGGGTCAGGTCCAGATGGGTCAGCCTCGTCCTCTGAGCCATGAGTCCGTGGGCCAGGTCTCGGGGGGTCAGCCTCGGCCTCTCAGGGGCCTTAGGAAAGAACGCTTTTCCTTGGCACAGTCAGAGAAAAAGGCTCCAAAAATGTAAAAAGTCCAGGACCAGGGAAGAGAGTGGAGCCTATTTCATCCCATGCTGTTTATCCTAAGAGAAGAGTTCCTTCCACCCAACCAGACGTAGCCTCATGCATCCCAGAGCCGAGCCCCAGGCTGGGACTGAGGCTAGCAGCTGCTGCAGGCCTCAGCTTTGTGGGTCAGAGGGCTGCATCCTGGCTTGAAGCCCACCTGCAGGTGGGGGAGTACCCATGGCTTCTCAACAAACTCCTGCTGCTGCTCTGAGGGGCTGGCCTGGGGCGCCCAAGGCCTCTCAAGCAGCTGAGGTGGGCCAGGATCCGGGACCCTTGGGCCCAGTGCAGTGCTCTTTCTTCTATTGGCAAGATGAGAATCGGTCACGGCTGGACAGCCTGGTTTTGGAAAGAGAGGGCGCCCTTGTGGACTATCACACATAAAGGTCCAGACCCTGCCAGAGCCAGCCAGAGCCGCCCGGGGTGAGTCCGCAGGAGCGCAATGTGGGGAATGCATCCTCTTCCCTGCAGGTCCCAGCTCCTGCCTTTCTGCAAGTCGGCCTGCTTGCGTTTGGGAAAGGGAAACTCTCACAGGAAGCCACAGCCACAGCACAGCTCAATGCTGGCCATAGAGGCCAGAGGGGAAAGCCTCCCTGTCAGGCACCTTCTCCCTAAAGCCTTCTAACTGAACACAGGGAGAGAACAGAGGGAGAGAGCCTGTTCCTGTGAGGCCACAAGGGCAGCCTGGAGGCAGCCCCCCAGGGCTGAGCAGGGCCGACTTTGCTGATTTTTGGTAATAACCTGCTCACTGCCTGCGTTCCAGGCACCAGACGTGATGCCTTGGATAGCTCACCCTGGCCACTCAGAGCCCACGCAGCCGTGGAGGAAAGTGGGCTGCAGTAGTCAGGGAAGACCACTGGGCCTGGAGCTCCTACCTGAGGTGTACAAAGCTGGTTTACATATATTCATAGCAAGCCAAGGATATTTTAATGCAAGAAACATTCTTTGAGATTAAAGAGGGCAGTGCATAATAAAATAACAGAAAGATGTTAACTCTCTAATCATGCATGTATCTAATAATATAACCTGAAAATATACGAAACAAATAGCAGCATATTTTCAAGTAGGCAAGTTAATCACGTTTCCTAGCGGGTTTGAATTCCAGTGAGTCCCATGTTCCACAGCTCTGCCGCCCCTTCCCTGCCTGTCCCGTGCCTGCTTCTCCCGCCACCTTTTCAGAACAAGGAAAGAGAGGGGGTTTCATTTATCCTTCCACTCACACACCTTCCGAGGATATTTTTCCCCATCTTTGTCCTAGTTTTTCTTCCCTACAGTTCCAGGAGCCCGCCAGCTCACCTCCCACCCTTCCTCCTGCTGGGAAGGGAGCCTTGTTCTTCCCTTCCCCGCTTCCCAGCAGGGGAGCCCCAGCAGGTGGCCGGGTGGCTCCAGAGGGAGGAGAGAGAGGCAGGCACAGGCCAGGAGTCCGGAATCGTCCGGAAACCCCTCCCATCTGCCCCAAGAATCACTGAAAGGTGAGCTGCACATGGCAGGATTTGGCTGTGTCCTCGGAATCTGGGGCATGACAGACTGGCGCTTACATATGCTCTTGCTGAATGAGGATCTTATCAGGTATGTGTGCTGAAGAGCCTTTCCAGTATGAAACAGTTTTTCAATGACATGGTGACAGTTTTTAAAAAGTGCAAGGCTGATTTGGCCAAGAAGAAGAGGAGGTCCTGAGAGAAAACCTACAACAGAGAGAGGCAGAGAAGTGGACGCTCCATCCACCCCGCTCAGGAAACACGCCTACTCCCTGCTCAGCGCCAGCTCGAGGTGGAGGAAGAAGCCTCCTTGAAAAATGAGGAGCCACAGAGCGTCCACACCTGATTGTGGAGTCAGTATTCATCCTACTTGTGTGAAGAAAAAAAAAAAAAAGTGGTTTGAAGTGGTCCCTGGTGGGAAGTGGCCCCAGGCAGCAGGCAATGAGGAACAGAAAACCTCTGCAGGGACGCATTTCAAATCCAGTCCCCAAAGAGACTCCACAGAAACAGATCAAAGGGACATATTCATATTCGAAAGCGAAGCCCAGGAGGAAAGAGGCCACCATGACTGAGGCTTATAGGAAAAAAAAATCAGAAGGATCAGACCCCAAAAGACACATGGCATTGGGATGATAGGTCAGGGGTATCAATGTGTGTGTTTGACATGTTTAAATATAATTTTTTTTTTAATTTAGTGTGCTCTTTGAAGGGTGTAGTAAAATAGTTTTTAAAATATTAAAGTCATGATTGAGGAATGAGAATTTCTAAAAATAACTAAGCGAGTTCGTAAATTAATTTAATATACCTTTTAGAAATGACAGATGCAGTGTTGAGGTTTGGAACACAACGTGTGTTCCAAGTAGATGAGACACAATTTAAAAAGTAGCTGAGACACAATTGAAGACGTGATAAATGGACTAGAAGCGAGATTTGAAGGAATTTCTCAAAAAACATCCCACAGAGGGAAAGCTTCTGGGCAATGTGAACTGAAGATGAAGAACATGGAGGCTGATCTAAGAAGGGCTGGGAAATGTTAGAGGGAGCCGCAGATGAGCTAAGACAGAATAGCCACCAAACATTTTCCAGAATTGAGGCAAATCCCCAGCCCCCAGGCTCTGCCAGCATGGAGAATCCCCAGCCCTACCCATGTCCTGCATTCTCTGGAGACGTGGTTAGTGCTTTTCGTCAAGGAAGCAGCGACACAGCCTTTGGGAGGCTTGGGGAAGCCAGTGCTGAGGACGAGGCTCCTGGAGTCGGAAGGTGGCAGTCATCACGCTATAGCATCCGCGCTGCAGAGGCCAGGAGACCCACGTGGCTCTCCTGCAGACAGGCTCCCAAGGGTCCTGCCGCTGTGACTCACAACAGGGTGGTCGCCTTTTCTTCGTGTTAGGAGATGAAATCAGCCAGGAATGGTGCACTTGATGATAGAGAACGTGAAGAGGGGTTTCTGAAGCTGACCAGGAGGAAACGGCGCCTGGACACTGGGACGAACCCCCAGGCGCGGTGCTCAGGGAATCATGCAGTGGGGCTGTCCCTCTGCTCTCTTCACCATTCTAGGTCTTCAGGGATAAATTACTTCACCCAAGTGGACCCATGATCTTCTAACACGTTTTAAAATCAAATTATTTCTCTGGACAGGGGCCCCCTGTAAAAGATTTGCACAGGACCTAGCTAACGCTGGGGGTAGCTCTACACGACATTAGTTAAAGGAAGATGGTTTATGTATATTAACAACAAACCGAGTATACTTTAGTGCAAGAAACACTGTTTGAGATTAAAGAGGGCAGAACATAGTAAAATAACAGATGTAAGCGTCCTAAATGTGCATGCACCTAATAATATAACCTTAAAATATATGAAACAAATATCAGCAGACTTTTTAAAAAAGTAGATAAATGAATCATAATGGGAGATTTCAATATATCTCTCTTGGTAACTGATAATCCAGCCAGATGAATAAATAAATCTGCAAGTAGGCAGCAGATGCACACGAGAGAGTCACAAAGTTTACCTTTTGAAATAAACATTGAACATGGTCTCAACATCTGTAGAATACAAAGGTAAAGGCAACATAAAAACGTGAAAATTTTTTTAAAAAATTCCTCCAAGAGACTCTCACTAACTAAAGTTACGATGAAGTTCTAGATCATCCAGGAGAAAAAGCAGATGCCTGGAAGAATAGTCAGCAAGAAAGCAGTGAGGGTGGTGAGATAGGAACCTGCCTTAATCGCTTCTCGGCCTTTTGGCTAAGATCAAGTGTAGGAACCCGCCTTAGTCTGTGAGAGAACAATGAGGGAATACTCTGTGGGCTTAAAAATCCAGTTATGGCTAAGTTGCTGAACAAAAACAGCACATAAATTTGGAGAGAGGTAAAGAGACTTATTAAATTTTAACTGTCAAGTTAAATATGCATGTTAGAATTTCTAGAGTAAACACGCAATGAATAAAAATAGTTTGGCAAGTTAAAAAATCAATATATACTGCTATTTGCATTTCTGTAATACATGCAATAAATGGAGCATATCTTGTAAAAATATGTGATATTTACAATGGTAACAAAAAAGATAAGGGAGGCTCCAGAGTAGAATCTAACCAAGAATGTGCAATTTATTTAAGATAAAATTGTATAACTTTATCGAGATGTTTGAAAACAAATTAGAAAGTGGGGAAATAGGCTATATTTATGGATAGGAAGACTCAATATTTTAAAGCTGCCAATTTGTCCCAAATTTTTATATAATTTTAATGCAATCAAAATAATCAAAAGATTTTTATAGAACTTGACAAGCTGATTCTAAAGTACAATATGCAAGTGCAAAATGTACAAATAGTTAAGAAATTACACATTTTTCAGTAGGGAAAAGGCCTTTTCAATAAATGGGATTAGAATAAAGGTATGAGAGTATAAGAAAAATAAGATTGAACCCCTACTGCATACCACGTATCAACCGTAAAGCAAAATGTGTCCGAGAACTAAAAGTAAAAACTAAAACATATAAATCTCTAGAAGAAAGCATGAAAATCTTCCCAACCTTGGGGCAGATAAAAACCAGACACAGAAAGTGTGAACTGTAAAAAGAATAATGGGTACATTAGCTTTCAACAAAAATGTAGACCTTTCCCTTTGGAAGACACCACTATGAAAATAAAAAAGCAATGCACAAACCAAGAGAAAAAAAGCTCATAATTCAGACATCTGACAAAGGGGTTTGCCATATATAAAGAGCTCCTGTAAATCAATAACAAAAAGACTAAGAACGCAATAAGAAAAGAGTCCACTAGATGTTTCACAAAATAAGGTATTCAAATGGCTAATAAGTATATCAAAAGGTGCCAAACATTGTTAGTTACCAGGAAAATTACAAATTAAAAACCCCTGAAAAATGAGAAATGCCATTTCACACCCACAAGAGTGCCTAAAATGTTAAAACAAACAAACAAACAAGGACTGATGATACCAAATACCAGTGAGGCTTGTAGAGTAACCAGAGCTCTTATACATTGCAGAGGGGAGGGTTACATTGTCACAATATTTTGGAAATCTGTCTGGCAGTTTCTTCTAACATTAAACTGCTGAACTTGCACCTGTCCTGTGACGAGCTCTTCCACTCTGAGGTACTTAGCTCAGATGCATTAAAACATGTCTGTGCAATAAAACGTGTACAAAATGTCTTAGCATATTTAGTCTTAATAGACCCCAAACAGTAACAGCCTTTGTGAGTTTGCCAAAGCTGCCGTAATAAAGTACCACAGACTGGGTGGCTTACATAACAGAAATTTGTTTTCTAAGTTCTTTGGCTAGAAGCCCAAGGTCAAGGTGCCAGCAGGCTTGGTTCCTCCTGAGTCCTCTCTCCTTGGCTTCCGGGTGTACACCCTCTCCCTTTGTCTTCACACAGACTTCGCTCTGTGCCTCCCTGTGTCCTAATCTCTTCTTCCTATGAGACACCTGTCATATTAGACTAGGGCCCACCTTATTAACGACCTTATTTTAACTTAATCACCTGTGGACAGACCTTATCTCAATTGTATTACATTCTGCAGTACTTGTGGTTGAGACTGCAATGTAAAACTTTTGGGGGGAGGCATAAGTCAGTTCATGACACACCCCAAATATCTGTCAACAGGAAATTGAAGAAATGAATTCTCCCATTCAAATAGTGGAATACTACTCAGAAATAAAATAGTCTAAAGAAACACAGATTAGTATAACATTATGTTGAGTGAAAGAAGCCAGCCTGAAAGAATACAGACTGAATTATTCCATTTTTATGAAATCCAAAAATAGGCAAAAAGTCATCTGTATTTCTAGAAGTCAGAACAGAAGTTGCTATGGGGATGGGGTTGGCTCCTCAGGGGCTCAAGGAACGCTCTGGGTGATGGGAGTTCTCTGTGTCTTGGTAGGCAGGGGTCACACACATGCACACATTTATCAAAACTCATCAGTTTCCACTTCCAGCCTCTTTCACTCTATGCAAGCTTTATCTCACACAAACAAACACATATTTAACAAGGGAGACATTATCTGTTAACATTTAAAAGCATTAAACAAGTGTTTTATGCTTTTAAATGTTAAACCTGTAATTTGAAATTATTGTGATTCACAAACAATTGTAAGAAATAAAACAGAAAGGTCTTGTGTATCCTTATCCAGCTTCCCCAGTGCAAAACTGTAGGATGATATCACCACCAGGATATTGGCATTAATATAGTCAAGAGAATGAAGTTTTCCATCCCCACAAATTCCTGATTTTATAGCTGTGTCCATTTCGATCCCACCCCATACCCTCCTTAACCCTCAGCGAATTCTAATCTGTTCTTCATTTTTATAATTTTATGATTTCAAGAATGCTATATAAATGGAATAATGCACTATGTAACTTTTTCGGTTTTACACTCAGTATTATTCTCTGGAGTATAATCCAGGTTGTTGCATACATCAGGGGTTTCTTCTTTTTTATTACTAAGAATTTCATGGTAAGGATACACCATGGGTTTAAACATTTATATTTTGAAAGACATCTGGATTGTCTTGAGTTTTTGGCTATTATGAGTAATGCATCTGTAAACATGTCTACACATTTTTATATGAACATTAAATTTTCTTCTCTCTGGGGAAAATGTCTAGAAGAGCAACTTCCTGGTTGTATGAGAGTTGCATACTGAGTTTTGTAAGAAACTGACAGATTGCTTTCTACAGCGGCTGTACCATTTTGCAATCCCACCAGCAATGCATGACAGAACGCTTCTCCTCACCCTCATGTGCACTGGGAAGTTTTGGGGGCTGTCACTGCTTTAAGTCATTCTGATGAATATGCAGTGATACCTAATTGCAGGTTCAATTTACCTTTCCCTAGTTTGTGATAATGTTGTACATCCTTTCCTGTGCCTTTCCGCCATCTTTATATCCTCTTTATATTTCTGTTCATTTTAGAAGAAGATAGTTTGACTAATTTTTGAGTTTGGGATGTTCTTTATGTATTTCAGGTAGTAGTCCTTTGCAAAACATGACTTATGATACTTTCTCAGTCTGTAGCTTGCTTGTTCATCCTGTTAAGTCTTTCCCAGAGAAAAATAATTTGATACAGTCCATTTTATTCTTTTTTTCTTTTTTGACTCATGCTTTTGGTGTCCAGTTTAAGAACTCCTTGCCTAGCCATATACCCAAAAGTTTACTCATAGTTTTTTCCTTTCTAATGTTGTACATTAAATCCATGATTCATTTTGAATTAACTTTTGTGTAATGTGTGAGACATAGGTCAAGTTTCAGTATTGTTTCTTTTGCCCACCAGTGTCCAGTTGCTCCAGCACATTTGTTGAAAATGCTCTTTAAAAATTAGGTAGGTAGGTGGAAGCAAGCAAGTGTTCATCAAATGATGAATGGATGAACAAAATGGGTTATAGCCACAGCTGGAGTTTTATTTAGCCTTAAGAAGTAATGAAGTACTGATACATACTACAACATGGATAAAGCTTGAAAACATTCTACCTTTCACTAAGTGAAAGAAGCCAATTACAGAAGACCACATAGGAGTCCATTTATATAAAATGTCCAGGCACATCAGTAATGGTTGCTTAGGGACTGCAGGGATGTGGTAATGGGAATTGAGAGCTAAATGTTAAGCAACTTCTTTTTGAGATGATGCAAATCGTCTAAAATTGATTGTAGTGATGGTTGCACGTATTTGTGAATACATTAAAAACTTAGGGATTATATATTTTAAATAAGTTGTATGGTGTGTCTCAGTAAAGCTGTTGATAAAACCAACTAGGCAAATCTCTGTGTATCTGGTTTGGAGATCTCTTTTGTTTCATTGATTCAATGCCACACTGTTGACTACTATAACTATATAATTATAATAAATCTTAAAATCGGGTACAGTGATTCCTCCCACTTTCTTCATTTAAACTATTTTAGTTCACTTATCCCTTCCATATAAATTTTAGACTCATCTTATGTATCTATAAAAATCTGGTTGAATTTTAAATAGGAATTACATTAAAAATGTATGTCAATTTGGAGAGGCTTGATATCTTCACTATGTTCAGTCTCCCAATCACTGAACATGGTTATTTAGATCTTTGTTTTATTTCTCTCATCAGCATTTTATAGTTTTCAACATAAGGTCCTGTTCATGTTTTGTTAAATTTATTCTTAAATATTTTATTTCTAAGTAATTGTAAATGATATTGCATTTTAATTTTGGTGACCATGTGTTCATTGCTAGTATATATAAATAAAATTGATTTTCATATATTTTCATGTATCTTGCAATCTCGACGAATTCAGATTGAGTTCTGGGAAGTTTTTGTTTGGGGTGTGTGTGTGTGTGTGTGTGTGTGTGTGTGTGTGTGTGTGTGTTTGGTATAAGGGTTATATAGCTTCATAAAACTAATTAAGAAGAGTTCTCTCCTGTTCTATTCCTTGGCAGGTATTCATACTTCTTTAAAGTTTTGATATAATTCTCTAGTGGTTTTGATAGAATTCCTTAGTGAAACCATTTAGGCTTGGAGATTCATTTTGGGGATGTTTTTAAAGTTATAAATTCAGTTTTCTTCATGATTATAGGACTAATCAAATCAGCTATTTCATACTGGGTGAATTGTGGTAGGTGGTGTTTTTAACGATGTGGTCCGTTGACATAAGTTGTGAAATGGATGCATGTATTATTGTTCTGAGCATTGCTTTATTATCCTTTCATGTCTTCCGGGTCTATGGTGATATTCCATGTTTTCTTCCTGATATGGGTAATTTACATCTTGTCTCTTGCTTCCTTTGTCTGTCTTGCTAGTGGTTTATTAGTTTTAACGAGCTTTTCAAATTTTATAGAGCCGTGTTTCATGTATTCCTCTACCATTTTCTGTTTGCAATTCTATGGATTTCTGCATTTATCTTTATCTTTACCTTCCTCCTCCTGGATTTAGGCTTGCTCTTCATTTTCTAGGTTCTTTACATATGAGCTTATGTTATTGATTTAACAGTTTTCTCCTTTTCTAATTTGTGTACTCAGTGCTCCAAATTTTATTTTCACCACTGCTTTAGCTGTGTCTTGATATGTTGTATTGTAATTCCCATTCAATGTATTTTAAAAAATTGCTTTTCAGGCCGGGCATATCGGCTCATGCCTGTAATCCCAGCACTTTGGGAGGCCGAGATGGGTGGATCACAAGGGCAAGAGATCAAGACCATTCTGGCCAACATGGTGAAACCCCATCTCTACTAAAAAATACAAAAATTAACTGGGTGTAGTGGCGCATGCCTGTAGTCTCAGCTACATGGGAGGCTGAGGCGGGAGAATTGCTTGAACCAAGGAGGTGGAAGTTACAGTGAACCGAGATCGCATCACTGCACTCCAGCCTGGCAACAGAGCGAGACTTTGTCTCAAAGAAAAAAAAATTGCTTTTCAGATTTTTTCTTTGACCCATGGATTATTTAGATGTGCTGTTTCATTTCTAAGTGTCTGTTGATTTCCCTATTATTATTTCTAGTTTGAGTTCATTGTGGTAGAAGAACATACTCTATGTGCCATCAATTTTTTAATATATTGAGATTTGAGCCCTAGGATATGGTTTATCTTGGTATATGGTCTATGAACACTTGAAAAAAGTGTCAATTCTGCTGTTGTTGGATGAAATATGCTATAAATGTCCATTACACCTATTGGTTTAATTCGGTTATGTGGTGTCATCGAGTTTAATTAGTTTTGGTCAGGTGGTGAGAAGTTCTCCTTTATCTGCTGCTTTTTGTTTGCTTTACCAGTTAGTGAGAAGGTTATTAAATTTCCTTGTCTCTTGTTGGGAAAAGTTGTTAAAGATAAATTGTGATTTGTCTATTTTTCTTTTCAGTTCTATCAGATTTTGCTTTACATGTTCTGCAATTTTATTATTTGATACATACACATTTAGAGTAATAGCTGTGTTATCTTGGTGAATTGATCCTGTTATCATTACATAGCATCCAATTCTTCTTATTTTTAAGTCTATTTTATTTGATTTTACTAAATCTACTCCTGCTTTCCATTGATTAATGTTTGCATGATGTGGCATTTCTAACTTTCTACTTTCAATCTGACTCTAATGTTACGTTTGAAGTGAGTTTCTTACAGAGAGCATATAGCTGGGTCATGTTTTTTAATCCAGTCTGCCAATCTCTGTCTCAGAATTAGTATATTTGGATCATTTACATTTAATATAATTGTTCATATGTTAAAGCTTTTCTGCCATTATGCTTCCTGTTTTCTATTTGTTCTCTCTGTTTTAGCTTTCTCTGTTTTCTTTTTCCTGCTTTCATTTGTGTTACTCAACTATTTTTTTAAGAATCCCATTTTGATTTACTTACAGTGATATTGACTCAATATATGTGTTTAGCTTTTTAATTGGCTGCTCTAGGGATTACATTTTATATACATTACATAATAACCTACTGATATTTTCATTTTACCAATTCAGGTAAAGCACAGAAATTTTATCTCTCTTATATCTCTTCATTTTCTCCTGTAAATTATAATTGTCTTAAATATTCCAGCTATATGCATGTAGAACCACTTCAGATAGTGTTATAATTTTTGTTTCAACTGACAAACATAATTTAGAAAACTCAACGGGAGAAAGAAAGTCTATTATAATACTCATACTTTGGTTTATCATAGTGTTCCTTCCTGTTTTCCAAGATTTATTGTTTTATCGTTTTCTTTCTGTTTCAAGAACTTCCTTTAGCTATCCTTATGAGGTTAGCCTCCTGCTGATAAATTATCTTCATTTTCCTTTATCTACTTAAGTTTTGATTTCTCTTTTATTCTTGAAGGACATTTTCAGTGGATATAGAATGTTCGGTTGACAGTTGTTTTCTTTTAGCAACTTTTTTCTGACTTCCATATATATATATATTTTTGATAATAAATCTGCTCTATTTTGAATGGAGTTTTCCCCATAGGTGATTGGTTGGTTTTCCTCTAGCTGCTCTTAAGACTTTTTGTTTTTCTTTTTTTTTTTGGCATCTAAAAATTTGACCATGATGTTTCTTGACATAGATATCATTTGGCTTATCATATTTGGAATTTTCTCAGCTCCTTGAATCTCTTGTTTCATGCCTTTTTATTACTATTATTTTGAGAAGCTTTCAGCTATTATTTTTCTGAGTACTTTTTAAACCCAATGTTGTCTTCTCTATCTAGGACTCCAATGATTAGATTCCCTGTCACAGTCCCACAGGTCTCTGAGGCCCTTTTTATTTCTTTTTCAATTTTCTATCTATTATTCAGAGAATAATTCTCATCACCATAGGTCAAATGCACACAGGCTATGGCTGGCTTTTATCCCAAGGGCATGCCTAGTTGCCTGTGAGGCTCATGAGAGTGCTCAGAGCACACTGTCCTCTGGCCAGGCACTGGTTATTCATGAGGTGTGAAGGGAAATCCCTGAATCTTTCTGTGCAGAGTACTATTTAAGGGCATTTAGGGATACATGAGTTAAAGAACATCTGGCCCCACACTTTATAAGTAGGCTAAGTTTAGAAGAGTGATAGAAAGTAGAGATGCTGATATAAAACCTCCAGTGTTCAAATCTTGGCCTTTCTGATGATTAATTGCATAACTATGGGCAAGTTACTTAACTTTTGGACAGCCATGTGTTCTCATCTGTAGAGCAGGATAATGATAGAACTTACCTGAAAAGATGGTTGTGTATCAGGAAGTATAAAATCCTTGGAGCAGCTTCTGGGCTTCTATAAGCCCCATGTCAATACTTGCTATTAAGATTTTTAAATTTCTTTCATCCTTAGTTTTTTTCACCTATAAAATGGCTAATTAAACTTTATTTCACAAGGTTGTTATAAAACGTAAATAGTATGATTTGTGTAGAGTTCTTAGGATACCTAACATGATAAAAATCTGGAAAAGTGTTTTTTAATTTCAGTGTCATTTCTGCATTCACTACTACCATGTGCTTACTTAGTTTTTCTCGATGTAACAGCTGAGATGGACTTATTTCGTGGTGTGACGAAAGTTCCTAATGAAATAACCCTAGAATCTTTTTTTGTTGTTGTTTTTTTATTAACTTCTTTTTCTCCTATATGCTATTTTGATAGTTGTTTTGTTGTGAGTATGTAAGTAGCATAGAGCAGGGTTTAAAAACTTCAACACTTGATGTTTTTGGTGGATAATTCCTAGTGGTGAAGGCCATCTTGGCCACTCTAGCCTCTACCAACTACACACCAGTAGCTCTACCTCAAGTCACAATAATGAAAATGTTTTGTAAACGTTCACAAATATCCCTCCCGATGAGGGATGTGGAACCATTGAGGAATCCTCCCTGCCTTCATTGAAAACCAACATTATAGATTAAGAGCAAGAACACTGGAACCATGTAAGTGGACTTGTCCTCAAGATGGCCAAAGCAGAACCACCATCCAGAGTCTAGAACAGGGTCTGCTGGTTGTCACACATCTTACATGCCTGCCTGACACTTACGTGAACTGGAAAACCTTGGGCCGCTTTGCTAACCATGTCTTAAAAAGACATCTTCAGATCTTTTCACCAGTCCCTGAACTAAAGCTTCATCTTTCTGTGTTCATATGCCAAGCATCAAGTGGTCAGCAAACAGATCCCTGCATCTGTGGGTCACTGATTTCATGGCGAGGTGGGCATGCCTCTCCACTATGACATGGGCCTGCACTGCCCCCATGGCCATCCATCCTTTCCAATCCGTTTTACCAGGATGACTGATTCTTATAAGTGGACGAAGCTTCATGCTCTGAAGAAGGGCCCAGCTCTGCTCTTTCGACTTTTCCACGTAGTTTAAGAGCAGTTTCAGTCGATGCCACAGAATGTCCCTGCTCTCAGGGAACATTAGGCTGCATTCCTGCCACAGCAGAAGTGCCATCCACTGAGCAAATCCAAAAAGGAAAGGTCTTATTCACAGCCCTCATAGAAGAACATCAAGAAAAGCAGCAATCAGTCACCAGCGATGGCATTCCTGTTGTTCCATCCAAACCTGACCTTCCCTAGGAAAAGCGTGAAAAAGCCAGTTAGAGATTAAGGAGTCTCACTACAAGAAAACTTCCACTTTTACTATCAAGTGGCAAGATGCTTTAAAATAACATCATTCATGCCATTGCTGATGTCGGCGGGGAGCCCAGTTCATGAAGAGCCCATGAATAAAAGATGCAAAAGCAGCCTTACCTTCCCTGGCCATGCAGAAGCTGGCCAGGGGAGTGAGGGTGAGGTGGAGGGGGCCCCATGCAGGCAGCCAGAGCAACTTTTAACACCAGCAATGGCCTGACCATTAAGCCAGAGGGACATCTATTGCTGGAAGCCCACCACAGCAGCTTGGCTGTGAAAGAAAGGCTGTGTCAAAGCTGATCGTCCTCATGTGAGTGATGCATGTCCCAGACTGCCATCTGAGGGACTCAGCCACACACCTCCTGGTAGCAGCATTTAGGAAGGGTGCTGCTGAATGCACAGCAGTCAGGAGCTTCTCAGGCAGATGCTGGTGGAGAGCTTGCTGTGTGGTCACCACAGCAGGGAAACCTGCCTTGGAAGCTACAAAGAAGCCAAGTGGGTTTGAAACTAGCACTGCACTCCACTTAGGTTCTGCAACTGGAGCTTCCTCTCCTGCTCCTCAGACAAAAGCTGGGCTCTGGACTGGTTGTGACTCCCCAAAATGCATGTGTTGAAGCCCTAACCCCCAGTGTGAAGGCATTTGGAGACGGGGCCTGTGGGACTGAGAAAGGTTCCCATGATGAGATCAGTGTCCTGTACAAAGAGGAAGAGAGAAGGGAGCTCTCTCCACCAGAGAAGGGCTGTGAGGAGGCAGCCCTGACCAGGACCTGGCCCGCTTGTGTCTTCATCTAGATCGTCCAGCCTCCAGACCTGCACGGAGCATGCACCTATTCTTACAAGAATATAAGACGCGAGCATTCCCGAAGATGGCCGATTAGGAGCAGCTGAGGATTGCAGCTCCCAGTGAAAGCGTGGAGGGTGAGTGGACGCCACATTCCCAGACGGATTTTTATTGCCCACAGACCAGGATATTCCCAGGGGGAGGAGCCCCAAGGGTCGCCAGCGCAGCTGGTTTGGCCGACGCGGCTATTTTCGCCGGCGTGACCTGCGCGGCTGTTTTCGCTGGCGCGGCTGTTTTCGCTGCCGCTGTTTGGAGCCGCGCCCCGGCGCAGCGATTCCCCATACAAAATACGTGGGTCCGGGTGCCGTTTTAGCTGGCAATTGGAGCTCCGGGAAGGCAGAGCCGCCCATTCATCTGATTTAAAAAGAGGACTGAAATAGGCAGCCAGGCCAGGAGATTTCCCAGGCAAAAAAAAAAACAAAAAACGCCAGCACCCGCGGTTTCAGCCGGCGCAGTGGGTCACCGCATGGGAAATCACACAGATCCCGGCACCTTTTCAACAGGCGGCTGGAACACCTATAAGACACTCGACCATTCAACTAAAAAAGACGCTCTGAGGCAGGGAGCCAGGTGATCAGGCTCGGCTGGTCCCACCCCCACAAAAAAAACCCAGCCATCAGAAACGCTCTGGATCGAGAGTTTCACAGCAAGCACAGCTGAACCCGGGACGGTCCAGCTCTGTGGGGGAGGGGCGTCCGCCATTACTGAGGCAGTCTGCCCCTGCGGAGGTAGTTTGCCATTGCAGAGGCAGTTCTAACTACACCGGTATAAACTGGACTGCAGGGAAGTTCACACGGCAGCTGGGCGGAGCCCACAGCAGCTCAGCAAAGCCTTTGCAGGCAGTGACTAGGCTGCTTCATCGCTGGGTAAGGCAGCCCTGAGAAAAAGGCAGCAGCCCAAGGGAAACTCATAAATAAAGCCCTAACTCCTCGGGACAGAGCAACTGGGGAAAAAAAAAGGGGGTTATGAGTTCTGCTGCAACAGACTTAAACGTACCTGCCCAGCAACTCTGAATGAACAACAGAGCTCACAGCTCAGCACTTGAGCTACTATAAAGAACACTCTGTAGCCTCAAGCAGCTCCCTGACCCCCGTATATCCAACGAGTCACCTCATAAAGGAGAGCTCAGACTGACATCTGGTGGGTAATCTTCTGGGACAAAGATAGCAGAAGAAGAAACTGGCAGCAACCCTTACTGTTCTACAGCCGCTGCAGGTGATCCCCAGGCAAACAGGGCTGGGAGTGGACCTCAGCAGTCCTACAGCAGAGGGGCCAGACTGTTAGAAGGAAAACTAAGAAACAGAAAGAAATAATTTCATCATCAACAAACTGGACGTGCAGTGAGAGATCCCATCTGAAAATCACCAACCACAAAGACCGCATATAGATAAATCCACAAAGATGGGAAGAAACCAGCGCAAAAAGGAGGAAAACACCCGAAATCAGAACGCCTCTCCTCCTACAAGGGATCACAACGCCTTACCAGCGAAGGAACAAGGCTGGATGGACAATGAGTGCGATGAAATGACAGAATCAGGCTTCAGAAGGTGGGTAATAAGAAACTTCAGTGAGCTAAAAGAACTTGTTCTAACCCAACGCAAAGAAACTAAGAACCAATTTGACGAAATGCTAACGAGAATAACCAACTTAGAGAGGAATGTAAGTGAACTGATGGAGCTGAAAAACACAACACAAGAACTTTGGGAAGCATACACAAGTTTGAACAGCCGAATCGACCAAGCAGAAGAAAGGATATCAGAGCTTGAAGATCAACTCAATGAAAAAAACCGAGAAGGCAAGAGTAGAGAAAAAAGGGTAAAAAGGAATGAACAAAGTCTCTAAGAAATGTGGGACTATGTGAAAAGACCTAATCTACGTTTGATAGGTGTTCCTGAATGTGATGGAGAGAAGGAATCCAAGCTGGAAAACACTCTTCAGGATATTATCCAGGAGAACTTCCCAAACTAGGAATGCAGGCCAATATTCAAGTTCAGGAAATACAGAGAACACCACAAAGATATTCCTCAAGAAGAGCAACCCCAAGGCACATGATCGTCAGATTCACCAGGGTTGAAATGAAGGAGAAAATGCTAAGGGCAGCCAGAGAGAAAGGTCGGGTTACCCACAAAGGGAAGCCCATCAGACTCACAGCAGATCTCTCAGCAGAAACCCTACAAGCCAGAAGAGAGTGGGGGCCAATATTCAACATCCTTAAAGAAAAG
>PVKV010032866.1:9290-19432 GCA_004027835.1 Alouatta palliata
GTGAAACCCCGTCTCTACTAAAAATACAAAAATTAGCTGGGCATGGTGGCACGTGCCTGTAGTCCCAGCTACTCGGGAGGCTGAGGCAGGAGAATTGCTTGAACCCAGGAGGCGGAGGTTGCGGTGAGCCGAGATCGCCCCATTGCACTCCAGCCTGGGTAACAAGAGCGAAACTCCGTCTCAAAAAAAAAAAAAAAAAGAAGAAGTAACTAAATTTACAAAACTATGCTCCAAGTGGGAAAAAAGTACTATGGCATAAATAGAACCTAGTAGAGAAATCACTAAGAGTTATGTTCTGCTGACAGGACCATGACTCTAAAAATTCTCTCCTTCAACAGGAACAGGCAGTCCTTTATAGTTGGTAATAATACAATATATGTTAGTGGACCCTCATCAATTTCTGACTTGGTAACAAATGAACTTTGTATGTGGAGAGCCTGCTAAAGGTAAAAAGGATATTTTCTGACACTAAACAGGTCATGAAAATATGAAAAGGTCATATCCTGGAGAAATGAAATATAAAAGTCTTCTTCCCAGACCTAGAGTTAGCCATAGTTGGAAAGCTATGAGCAGGGTACAGTTCGTAGAGGGAGGTATATGCCATACTTACGCATCAAGTAGGACAGCAGAAGCCCAGGGATATAGCGGCCCAAGACAGCCAGAAAGGTCAGTATCCCACAGCTCAGCAAGCAGAACTGGGGAATCAAGAAAGAGTATTAAGTTTCTGCCACATGGCAGGGTACTGGGGTGGGTGTGGAGGGTTAGAGTAGAGATATGATCAAAAGACTCTTTGTATGTCAAGCATGGACGTGTAGCCACTGTTGCATCCAATGGTGATTCTGTTTGGGAAAAAAAGGAGCATGTCCCCTTCTATTCAAACTCCTTTTATATAGCTAGCCCTGTAGGGCTGCAACTTGCATGCTAAGAAATTGGTTTGAATAGGAGGTAGCCAAAAATTCTCTCTGAAAGCAAGTGTTCATGGTGGGTTTTTTAACTCAACAGAAACACACACACACAAAACCCAAAAAACACAACAACCTACCACATATTTAATATGACACAGAATGCACACAAGAAAGCTTTCTTTCCCATCTTGGGGTAAGAAAATGGGCTCATCTAAGTGGCAAGCACATCAAATGAACAGTCACCAAGCTCTTGTCTTAGTCCTAATGGCTGGTCAGAAGGCCCTTCCTACAACTTCCTTCGGTCTCTATAAACATCATAGTCTTAATTTTCTTGAATGAAAAGAAGTAGTAAAGGAGCTGTTTCAGTTTAGCATGAACTGAACTGAGAGGCCAGAGATGAAAGTGAAAAAGGGAAGAGTCTTACCTTGCCTGGGTTTTGCTTTTTGAAAAGCAAAACATTCCTTATGAAAATGGTCCCACTAACCCAGACTTCAGCTACATGGTGGCAGAGCTCGGGCACGCTGAGCAACCGAGGGTGCACAAAGCCCCAGCTATGGGAGAGAGAAGGGGGAGCTGTGAAAGGAGGGTGTTGAGGGTCCCCCCATCTTGCTGTGCAGGCAGCCAGTGCTTCCGGGTTTAAATGGGGTTTGGGGAATGACTAGGCCCAGGTGCTATGGAGGTGAAGCATGACTTTCTTCTTGGCTCACCAGGTTGAAACTTGAATTTAGGTTCGAGGAGGACAAACTTGTTCTGACAACTCCACCCTATGAGCAAGCAGCCCAATCCATGTGTGTAAACCTGCCCCCAGCTGCAAGGCCCTTTGTGCTTAGAAACATTTTATTCTTGCACTCAGACCACTGCAATTCCCTGTGATTGCAATCCAGGGGTAAAAGTAAGCACAGTCTGACTGACATCACTGCTGCTAAGGAGGAGAAAATGGTGGATGTGCCCCTCAGAGAGAAAATTAATAAAGCAAAACCAAAATAAACCATAGCAGAGAAAATTCCTTGAATCAACATATGGAGTGGATGAACTGAGGAATGAAAGCAGGAGCTGTAAGACACAAAAGGAATCTTTGGCTTGCTGATGCCAGGAACCAATGTGTTTTCTGACCAGGAACTTTAAATAGCCAGAGGTCACAGAAAACACTAAATGACCTGGTATAGAAGCCAGGAGACAAATGAAGTTAGCTGCCTTTAAGTTTTCTCACTGGGGCTGAATGAGGCAGCTGATTCCCTGGCATGTCAGGTTATGGGGCACTGAAATGCTTCTTTTTCAGAAACTTCTCTGGTAAAGATCAGAGACACAGGCCATTTCAATATATTGCTGCCTGAACTTTAGGATGTGTTAAAATCATCATTTGGAACAGACTAGGTTCTCAGCTTACAGTGTGTCCAGAACATGGGGTTAACAACATGTAACCAGAATATTACAAGAAAATGAATCAGAGCAACAAAAAGGGATTTAATTAGTGTTTCATACCTCTCATTGTCTAATGCGTCGGGTCTTGGCACTACAATATTAAAACAAACACCAGCATTAGTTGGTAGGGAAAACTACACATGAAAATGTTAGGCTGTTGGTCTGACAGCTCAACAGGTTGGGGAAAAGAAAACAGTAATAGCCAATAAAAAAGGAGACACTGTGTTATACTGCCAGAGTTAGGGAACTGCAGACAAGGGAATAATCATGCCTACTCATTTTCTGAGAGGAAGGAAGGAAGGTCCAAATGGATTATTTGAGCCCCCTTCTAATGACCTCAGCCGAAAGCCAAGGTGTACAAGAAAAGTGGTCCATCCCACCCCTTGAGTGTGTCTGGGATGCCCATATACATCAATCTGTGCCAGGCTATATAAGGTACATTATAACAACTCCAACCCTAGAAATCTGCCCCCTACCCCTCACTTTTTTTTTTTTTTTTTTTTTTGGAGACAGGGTCTTGCTCTGTAGCCTAGGCTGGAGTGCAGTGGCATGATCTTGGCTCACTGCGACTTCCACCTCCCAAGTTCAAGCAATTCTCCTGCCTCAGCCTCCTGAGTAGCTGGGACTACAGGCACGCGTCACCACACCTGGCTAATTTCTTTATTTATAGTAGAGATGGAGTTTCACCATGTTGGCCAGGCCTGATCTCGAACTCCTCCATCTCCCAAAGTGCTGGGATTATAGGCATGAGCCACTGAACCCAGCCAAAATCTGCCTGTTCTCTTTATCTCTCTCTCTCTCTCTCTCTCTCTCTCTCTCTCTCTCGCTCTATTTTCCTTCCTACGTATTTGAGATGGAGTATCTATCTACCTACCTACCTACCTACATATTTGAAACACAGTATCTATCTATCTATCTGTATATCTGAGACAGAGTCTCGCTCTGCCGTCCAGGCTGGAGTGCAGTGGCATGATCTTGGCTCACATGCAACTTCCGCCACCACGGTTCAAGCGATTCTCCTGCCTCAGCCTCCTGAGTAGCTGGGATTATAGGCACCCACTGCCATGCCGGCTAATTTTTGTGTTTTTGGGGGAGACGGGTTTTCACCATGTTGGCCAGGCTGGTTTTGAACTCCTGACCTCAGGTGATCCATCTATCTTGGCCTCCCGAAGTGCTGGGATTATAGGTGTGAGCCATCGCACCCCACCTGCTTGTTCTCTTTAAAAAGAGACCCAAACCTGGGTGTAGTGATGCTCGCTTATAGTTCTACCTCCTTGAGGGGCTGAGGCAGAAGGATCACTTAAGCCCAGGAGTTCAAGTCCAGCCTGGGAAACATAGTGAGACCCTGTCTGTAACCAAAAAAAAAAAAAAAAAAAAGGGAGACCCATGATCTACCTGAATGAATAAATCTTTTGATATTCGCCAGCCATAAGAAAGGCAGATGAACTACATGATTCCTTGAAATCTCTATAAAATATGATGGGAATGTATTTAAAATGTGTGTAGTCTGGTTTGAATATCTTGCCAACACTTCAAAATTAACATGTCTAAAACCTACATCAGTTTTCCTCACTCTCACCCCTTCAAACCAACTCTCCTATCTGCCTTTGCCTATTATCTGCTAACTGTAACGCCATTTGCCACTCTCTTAGCTTTAACCCTCATCCATTTTGGCTTTTTTTCTACATATGTAATTATTTTTTGAGACAGGGTCTCACCCTGTTGTCTAGGCTGGAGTATAGTGGTGTGATCATGGCTCACTGCAGCCTAAACCTTCAGGGCTCAAGGGATCTTCCCATCTCAGCCTCCCAAGTAGCTGGGGATCACCGGCACGAACCACCATGTCTGGCTAATTTTTTTTTTTGGTAGAGACAGGGTTTTGCCATGTTGCCCAGGCTGGTCTCAAACTCCTGGGCTCAAGCAATCCTCCTGCCTGGGCCTCCCAAAGTGCTCAGATCACAGACACGATCCACTGCACCTGGCCCCAACTGTTTATGTCTTGCTGTATCTTGCTTCTTCACAGCTCTCCAAGCCATTCATCATTTGTACTCACTGAGGCCTCTCTACTTCTCACAAAGACACTGGCACAGTCTCCTAACAGGTCTTCCTCTTCCACTTTTTCTCCTTCTATGTAGTCCCAAAAATGCTACTAAATTAATTGTTACTATGGGCCGGGCGCAGTGGCTCACACCTATAATCCCAGCACTTTGGGAGGCCAAGGCAGGCAGATCACTTGAGGTCAGGGGTTCGAGACCAGCCTAGCCACCACGGTGAAACCCTATTTCTACTAAAAATATCAAAAAAATTAGCCAGGCATAGTGGCGCACACCTGTAGTCCTAGCTACTCAGGAGACTGAGATGGGAGAATCATTTGAACCTGGGAGGCGGAGGTTGCAACAAGCCAAGATTGCGTCACTGCACTCCATCCTGGGCAACAGAGCAGGACTCTGTCTCAAAACAAAAAAAAAAAATTTTTTTTTTCATTAGCTGGTTGTGGAGGTGTGCACCTACAGTCCCAGCTAATTGGGAGACTGAGGTGGGAGGATCACCTGAGCCCAGGGGTTTGAGGTTGCAATGAGGTATGATCATGTCACTGCACTCCAAAGCCTGGACAACACAGTGAGACCTAGTCTGTTAAAAAATAAAAATAAAAAAAATCAGCCAGGCGCGATGGCTCACACCTGCAATCCAGCATTTTGTGAGGCTGAGGTAAATGGATCACTTGAGTCCAGCCTGTATAACATGACAAAACCCTGTCTATACAAAAAGTAGTCAGGTATGGTGGCAACTGCCTATAGTGCCAGCTGCTCAGGTGGCTAAGGTGGGAGAATTGCTTGAGCCTGGTAGGTTGAGGCTGTAATCATAGTTGAGCTATGACTGCATCACTGCACTCCAGCCTGGGTGACAGAGCATGGCTCTGTCTCCAAAAAAAAAGAAAGAAACAAAGAAACAAAAAACCTAATCCCAACATACTTTCAGTTTTATTTCCTAGCACTCCCTTTAATGAACCTTCATCCAGGCCAAATGATCAGTTAGTTCTCTGATGTCTGGAAATGCTTTGCAACTTCTGGTTCCTCAGACTAATTAAACCACTGGCCTCTCTAGAAATAGACCTTTTTCTCAACCTGTTCAAACCTTTTGCTTTGTTCCACTGTCAAGGTAGAGACAAAATATACAACAAATATACCAATCATATACTGCATTGTGACATCTGTGGTACTGGTCTATAACTGTCACTTAATTTTTCATTTGTTTATGTTGTATTAGCTTTTTAAAAAGACATCACGTCATGGTACTTTGTATAAGTCACAACTGCCTAGCCTAGTGTTTTGCAAATCAGCAATTTAAAATAAATTCCTGAGAAGTAAATTGGTACTGGCTCAATAAAGATGCAGTGTCCAATAATGATAATTACTTTTTTTTTTTTTTTTTTTTTTTTAGATGGAGTCTTGCTCTATCGCCAGGCTGGAGTGCAGTGGCGCAATCTTGGCTCACTGCAACCTCCGCCTCCTGGGTTCAAGTGATTCTTCCGCCTCAGCCTCCCGAGCAGCTGGGACCACAGGCACGTGGCCACCATGCCTGGCTATTTTTTGTATTTTTAGTAGAGACGAGGTTTCACCATGTTGGCCAGGATGGTCTCGAACTCTTGACCTGCCTCAGCCTCCCAAAGTGCTGGGATTACAGGCGTGAGACACCGAGCCCGGTCGATAATTACTATTTTTAATTTGACAACTACTTATTCCTCAGGCTGTTTTGGGAAAAACATCTCAGGTGGTGGATACAGACTCTCTGTGCTTAGTAACAAAGGGAAAGGCAGAACCCAGCTTCATACACCTCCTCATAAACCCCTAATACTAAAGGTACAAATTATAAGAAAGGCCATCTTCAGTTCAGATTGTTCTAAATGCTACCAAACTCACCTTTTATTTCAGGCCAGATTTTATTCTTCCACTGATCAATACACACAATGATCATCAAGCCAAATGCAAGTAAAAACACAAGACGAAGGGATGTCAGGGCAAAGAACCTACAGAGGAAGAAAAACAGAAGAAAGATCATTTATCTAGTTAAGCTAATTTCAGAAAAGACCAAATGTGTACTACAGGCTCTGTGGTAAACAGACCTGAAGTCTAGCTTTTTTTGTTCTCACACTTAACTAGTTATACACCTTGGGTAAATCATGTAAACCTTCTGGACCTTACCTACCCTACCTATGAGGCAAAGAGAATAATTGCTGCTGTAAAGGCAGAGGACTAAATTACATAATCTCTTAAAGCTCCTTCAGCTTTCCAGTCTGTACCTCTATTAATTTCAGGGAGAAATTTATCCTTGATAACAAGTTGTTGTTATAATGAAAGCAAACATCTTTCTGTCAAATCAGACCCTAGTGTAGGGCAACAAACTGATAGAGATGCAATCAAGAGCATTTAATTCAATCACATATCTTTTTTACAGATAAAGGAACAGAGCCTGAAAAAGTATCTGATTAAGGTGACACAGAAAGTTGGCATGAAAGCTGTATCTAAAAGCAAGTTCTGGCCAGGTGTGGTGGCTCAAGCCTGTAATCCCAGCACTTTGGGAGGCCAAGACAGGTAGATTACCTAAGTTAAGGAGTTTGAGACCAGCCTGGCCAACACGGTGAAACTCAGTCTCTACTAAAAATACAAAAATTAGCTGGGCATGGTGGTGTGTACCTGTAATCCCAACTACCTGGGAGGCCAAGAATGAGAACTGCTTGAACCCAGGAGGCAGAGGTTGCAGTGAGCCAAGATCAAGCCACCGCACTCCAGTCTGGGCAACAAAGCGAGACTCTGTCTCAATAAATAAATAAATAAATAAAAATAAATAAATAAATAAATAAATAAATAAAGCAAGCAAGTTCTCCAGAATTAACATGAATGCTTCTCAAACTTCCAAAAAATGAAAAAAAGGAAACACTTGATTGATTTTGTGAGGCCAGAATTATCCTGATACCAAAGCCAAGGACATAATAAAACTGTAGATCAATATTCCTTATGAATATAGATGTAAAAATCTTCAGTAAAATACTAGCAAGTTAAATGCAGCAGCATTATACACCAAGACCAAAAGACATTTATCCCAAGACTGCAAGGGCAGTTTAACATACAAAAAAAATCAATAAATGTAAGGCATCACATCAATAAAATAAAGGAAAAGCTAGTTCTGATTTGAAGGAATCAACCATAAAAAAATTTTGAAAAATCTGGGAAACATGACATTGAGATCACATCTAATGATACTAAGGAATTTTTTTCTTTTAGGTGTGATGTTAAGGTAGTTATGATTTCTTCTCAGATCCATTTTGGTTTAATATTAAATGAGGAAATGCAGAAATACAAATTAGTACAGATAGCATAAATACACTCTGGGTCTTCATTTTTTTCTTTTTCCCCCTAATTAACATGCGATGTGAACATGAACTGTGGAGTCCTGACCAGGTGCGGTGGCTCACGCCTGTAATCCCAGCACTTTGGTAGGCTGAGGTGGGCAGATTGCTGGAGCTCAGGAGTTCAAGACCAGCCTGGGTAACATGGCAAAACACCATCTCTACAAAAAAATACAAAAAATGAGCTGGGTATGGTGGCGCACTTGTGGTCTCAACTACTTGGGGGGGCTAAGGCACGAAAATCACTAGCCTGGGAGGCGGAAGTTGTAGTGAGCAGAGATCGCACCACCGTACACCAGCCTGGGTAACAGAGTGAGATTCTGTCTCAAAAAAACAAAAAACAAAAAACAAAACAACAAAAACCATTGGAGCCCATATGAAAATCATGTAGAACAGAATATAAATTGTTAGCATTTCATAGTATTCCAAAAAGGCTGGGCGCGGTGGCTGAACCCTGTAATTCCAGCACTTTGGGAGGCCAAAGTGGGCAGATCACCTGAGGTCAGGAGTTAAAGAACAGCCTGGACAACATGACGAAAATCCTTCTCTACTAAATATACAAAAATTAGCCCGGTGTGGTGGCGCTTGCCTGTACTCCCAGCTACTCGGGATGCAGGAGAATCCCTTGAACCCAGGAGGCAGACGTTGCAGTGAGCCACATCACTGCATTCCAAGCTGGGAGACAGACCAAGACTCTGTTTCAAAAAAAAAAAAAAAAAAAAAAAAAAAACTTTATCTGGCTGTACGTATGAATATACATGCATACACAAGGGATTGGCAGAGGAACTTTACGTTTTGTCTCTAGCTATTTTTGTACTTTTTTTTTTTTTTTTGAGAGAGAGAGTTTTGCTCTGTTGCCCAGGCTGGATTGCAGTGGCATGATCTTGGTTCACTGCAACCTCTGCCTCCCGGGTTCAAGTGATTCTTCTACCTCAGCCTCCCGAGTAGCTGGGACTATAGGTGCGTGCTATCGTGCCCGGCTAATTTTTGTATTTGTAGTAGAAGCGGAGTTTCATCATATTGGCCAGGCTGGGCTCGAACTCCTAACCTTGTGATCTGCCTACCTCGGCCTCCCAAAGTGCTGGGATTACAGGTGTGAGCCACTGTGCCCGGCCATTCTTTTTTTTTTTTTTTTTTTTTCAGAAGAAGTCTTGTCTTGCTCTTGTGACCCAGGCTGAAGTGCAGTGGCACAATCTCAGCTCATTGCAACCCCTGCCTCTTGAGTTCAAGCGATTCTCCTGCCTCAGCCTCCCAAGTAGCTGGGATTATAGGCGTGTGCCACCATGCCTGGCTAATTTTTTTTTTAAATTTGTAGTAGAGATGGGTTTTCACCATGTTGGCCAGGCTGGTCTCGAACTCCTAACCTCAGGTGATCCACCTGCCTTTTCCTCCCAAAGTGCTGGGATTACAGGTATGAGCCACTGTGCCTAGCCCTGTACTTTTTTTTTTCAATAAACATGAATTCATGTTAGTTATATAATTTTTTTTTTTTTTTTGAGATGGAGCTTTGCTCTGTTGCCCAGGCTGGAGTATAGTGGCATGCTCTTGGCTCACTGCAACATCTGCCTCCCGGATTGAAGCAATTTTCCTGTCTCAGCCTCCCGAGTAGCTGGGATTACAGGCGTCCACCACCACACCCAGCTAATTTTTGTATTTTTAGTAAAGACGGGGTTTCACACTATGTTGGTCAGGCTGGTCTTCAACTCCCGACCTCGTGATCTGCCTGCGTCAGCCTCCCAAAGTTCTGGGATTATAGGTGTGAGCCACGGCGCCTGGTCATAATTTTTAAAAATAACCTTTTAAAATCATACAAAGAGGCCAGGTGCGGTGGCTCACACCTGTAATCCTAGCACTATGGGAGGCCAAGGCGGGTGGATCACAAGGTCAAGAGATTGAGACCATCCTGGCCGACATGGTGAAACCCCATCTCTACTAAAAAAAAAAAAAACAAAAATTAGCTGGGCGTGGTGGCATGCGCCTGTAGTCCCAGCTACTTGGGAGGCTGAGGCAGGAGAATTGCCTGAATCCAGGAGGTGGAGGTTGCAGTGAGCCGAGGTCACGCCACTGCATTCCAGCCTGGCTCCTGGCAACGGAGCGAGACTGTCTCAAAAATAAATAAATAAATAAATACAATAAAATCATACAAAGAATGAGGGATGGAAGGGAACAAGAACTCAGAAATCCAGTCACCAATGACAACCCTATCTCTCTCTCCTTTTTTTTTAAGACGGAGTCTTGCTCTGTTGCCCAGGCTGGAGTGCAATGGCGCGATCTTGGCTCACTGCAACCTCTACCTCCCGGGTTCAAGTGACTGATTCTCCCTGCCTCAGCCTGCTGAGTAGCTGCGATTACTGGTACCTGCCATCACACCGGCTAATTTTTGTATTTTCTTTTTTTTTTTTTTTTTT
>PVKV010032867.1:5216-19428 GCA_004027835.1 Alouatta palliata
TCAAAAAAAAAAAAAAGAAGTGTACAAATGTGTATACACTTTTTTCCCTTTCCGGTTGATCACCTTTACTATTTCTTTTCTTTTTTTCTTTATTGAGATGAAGTTTTGCTCGTTGCCCAGGCTGGAGTGCAGTGGCATGATCTTGGCTCACTGCGATTTCTGCCTTCCAGGTTCAAGCAATTCTTTTGCTTCAGCCTCGGAAGTAGCTGGGATGACAGGCATGCACCACCACCGTGCCTGGGTAATTTTGTATTTTTAACAGATGTGAGGTTTTACTATGTTGGCCAGGCTGGTCTTGAACTCCTGACCTCAGGTGATCCACCCTCCTTGGCCTTCCAAAATGCTGAGATTACAGGCGTGAGCCACCATACCTGGCCCAACTTTACTATTTCTTGTTTGTTTGTTTTAAACTCTGCTCCTCCCTTCCCACCTTTACTATTTCTAAGTGTATAGTTTATTTGGATTGCATTTTAGATTGGTTTCTTGGTTTCAGGTTTTTTTTTGAGATGGAGTCTTGCTCCGTCACCCAGGCTGGAGTGCAGTGGCACAATCTCGGCTCCCTGCCACCTCCGCCTCCCGGGGTTCAAGCGATTCTCCTTCCTCAGCCTCCCGAGCAGCTAGGACTGCAGGCACCAGCCACCCCACCACACCCAGCTAATTTTTTTATTTTTAGTAGAGATGGGATTTTACCATATTGGCCAGGCAGCTCTCGAACTCCTGAACTTGTGATCTGCCTGCCTTGACCTCGCAAAGTGCTGGGATTACAGGCATGAGTCACCGTGCCTGGCCTGCTTTCAGAGTTGCATCTGCTGCTAGTTCGTGCTGGGCATGGGGCTCCACATCAGCGCTGTCTGTCTTTTGATTGGTAAGAACTGTAGTGGGTAGACACAGTCACAGCCTTTGTGAAGAACAGCAGCTGGATTGCTGTGGTGGAGCATGCACTTCCTTTTCAGACATTCCACGTGTAAGGTACTGTATGTATGTGGCCAGTTACACCGTCATACAACAGAATGAGGGACCAAAATAGTTCTGCTCTTACGCATTTGAGTTAAAAACTGTATCTAGAAATGTCTTAAAGGTAACGTCTTGTATTTGTTTTTAGACTTTTCTTCCTCTCCAAGAACTGCTTTACTTATTCTCTCTCTGTCCCTGTGAGGAAAGTAATGTCGTCATAGTATAATACCTATTTTTCCTTTTCTTCTTTTAATTCCAGAAGAAATAACATTCAATAGTACAGAATGATAGGAAGCTAAAGGTCCTCTCCACCCTGAAATTATACCCTCCAAAGATAGCTGGTATTAATATTTTTGTATGTTTTCTCCCAAGTGTCTTTTCTCTTGCATACATTAGAGAATACACACAAATACATTAATATGCCCGTGCTTAAAATAAGGCTTTATTGAGATAGTTCACATATTATAAAAGTGTACAATTTAGTGGTTTTTAGTATTTTCATCAATATATGCAGTCATCACTACAGTCAATTTATTTATTTTTTGTTTATTTTTAGCTTGTGCTAAATTATTTTCAAAAATTGTAACTCTTAGGCGTTTTGTTATTAAAAACTTGGTACTCATACATAAGCTAACACAAATTTAAAATTCATATATTTGCTTCTCTTTTTTTTTTTAAAGCCAGTCAAGTTCAGCAGTGGGTGGTGGTATCCCAACTTTAGTGACACTAATGTTAATACGTTCTGGTAACCCACTACCATCGGATCAGCCTGCTCCACTTTTTAGCTTAACTTTCTGGTAAATCTTTAGCTTCTCTGTTTTTGGCTGCTGTGTAAGGAGATCCTCCTTTACTTGGATTGTTTAAGAGCATAATTCATCAATGAGCAACTCTTTCTTTCGCATTATTGGCAGTAGGACTTACACTTAGTATTGATGCTGCTTTCTGTTTTGTCATTTTGAGTTCAAACCCACCTCTGTAATAGCCACCACTGAAGGCAGATTTTGGTAGACTTTGAAAAACTTGTTTAGCTTGAGGCTCCATATGCTTCATGACTTGCAAAACGTAACAGCCTACAAATTCCATGGTAGCAAATCAGTCCAGCTGCTGCTACTGTACTGACCACCCCTCTAGCGGGGCTCCCTGCCTCCACCAGGAGCTTGGATCATCCCAGCCCAGAGGTTGCAGCCGACAACCACATACCTTTATCAGAGAGCAACAAAGCCACCAACTGCAGGAACAGAACGCAGTACAGTCCATTTTTTGAACATTTGTACACAATTTTTTAAGCTAGATTTTTTTTTTTTTTTTTTTTTGAGACGGAGTTTAGCTCTTGTTACCCAGGCTGGAGTGCAATGGCGCGATCTCGGCTCACCGCAACCTCCGCCTCCTGGGTTCAAGCAATTCTCCTGCCTCAGCCTCCTGAGTAGCTGGGACTACAGGCATGTGCCACCATGCCCAGCTAATTTTTTTGTATTTTTAGTAGAGACGGGGTTTCACCATGGTCTCGATCTCTTGACCTCGTGATCCACCCGCCTCGGCCTCCCAAAGTGCTGGGATTACAGGCGTGAGCCACCGCGCCCGGCGATTTTTTTTTTTTTTTTTTTTTTTTTTTTTGAGACAGAGTCTCCTCTGTTACCAGGCTGGAGTGCAGTGGCACCATCTCGCTCACTGCAGCCTCTGCCTCCAGGGTTCAAGTGATTCTCCTGCTTCAACCTCCTGAGTAGCTGGGATTCCAGGCACACGCCACTCCGCCTGGCTAATTTTTGTATTTTTAGTAGAGATGGGGTTTCACCGTGTTGATTAAGATGGTCTTAATCTCTTGACCTGCCTGCTTTAGCCTCCCAAAGTCCTGGGATTAAAGGCATGAGCCAGCGTGTCTGGCGTGAGCCACTGTGTCTGGCCAGAAATTTCTGTAAAATTAAAAACAAACATCTAATGCATGCTAATTATTTTTATTTTTTAATACTTAATTTAGAGCCATTTAAGGCTCACAGCAAAATTGAGAGGAATGTACAGAGATTTCCCGTATACACACTACTCACACGTGCATAGCCTCCCCCATTGTCAGCATCTCCCATCAGAGTAGTGCCTTTGTTACAATTGATGAACCTACTCAAAGTCCACAGATTACATTAAGGTTCATTAGGATTAGTGTTAATTCTTCTTTCAGTGTTTGGTAGAATTCTGTAGTGTGGTCATCTAGCCTTCTAGCCTTTCTCTAGTGCAGTCTACGATTTTCTTTGGTGGGAAGTTTTGGATTACTGACTAAATCTCCTTACTAGTTGGTTACTGGTCTGTACGTATTTTCCGTTTATTTAATAATGTTTGAAGTTGTTTTTTTTGAGACAGAGTTTCGCTCTGGTCACCCAGGTTAGAGTGTACTGGCATAATCTTGGCTCACTGTAACCTCTGTCTTCTGGGCTCAGGTGATTCTCCTGCCTCAGCCGCCGGAGTAGCTGGGATTACAGACATGCATACCACATCGGCTAATTTTGTGTTTTAAGTACAGAGTTTCACCACGTTGGCCAGACTGGTGTTGAACTCCTGCCCTCAGGTGAACTGCCCTCCTCAGCCTCCCAAAGTACTGAGATTTCAGGTGTGAGATACCGCGCCTAGCCGTGTTCAAAGCTTTAATCATATTTTTTATTTCCATGGCATTGATTATATAATATCTCCTCTTTTTTTTTTTTTTTTTTTTTTTTGAGATGTGATCTCACGCTGTCGCCCAGGCCCAAGTTCAGTGGCCCAATCTCGGTTCGCTGCAATCTCTGCCTCCTAGGTTCGAGTGATGCTCCTGCCTCAGCCTCCCAAGTAGCTGGGATTACAGGCATTTGCCACTATGCCCAGCTAATTTTGTATTTTTATTAGAGATGGAGTTTCACCATATTGGTCAGGCTATTTAGAACTTACTCTGTCATCCAGACTGGAATGCAGTGGCACCGTCATAGCTCATTGTAACCTTGAACTTGGCAAATGGTCTTCCAGCTTCAGGCTCCTGAATGGGCTTCAGGCTGCACCATACCCTGCTAATTTAAAAACAGTCTGACCAATATGGTGAAACCCCATCTCTAATAAAAATACAAAATTAGCTGGGCATAGTGGCAAATGCCTATAATCCCAGCTACTCAGGAGACTGAGGCAGGAGAATCGCTTGAATCCAGGAGGCAGAGATTGCAGTGAACCGAGATTAGGCTAATTAAAAAAATTTTTTTGTAGGAATGAATGTTTCTATGTTGCCCAGGCTTGTCCTCTTCATTAAGGTGTAACTTAAGCATCTCTTCTGATTCTTCCCAGATTCAGTTGACTCTTGTGTGGCGTGTGTGTGTGTGTGTGTGTGTGTGTGTGTGTGTGTGTTTCTTAGTGTTTCTGAAAGCGAGTGTCTTCCTTACTAGGCAGCAAACTTCTCAAGAAAAGTATCTCTTCAGGTATTAACACAATATCTGGCTTATAGTGAGAACTGAATAAATGTTTGTTGGAAATGAGTACCTTTTCAATTGTAAACACTTTGATAAGTACCCCCTCCTTTTGTAGGCAATTACTTTAGGTTTTTGTATCCTCTTAGTCAGAATTATCTTATGTCATGGTCCTGGTTCCTGAAATTGAACAGAATAAAACTTTAGAACTAGCTAGATTTAGCATTCATCTCCCTATGTTCTCAGACACTTGGGGAGTTCTGTTCTGTGGTTCTGTCAGTGTAGAGAGATGTGTTCTATGATATTCCCACCAATCAATGAAAATGTAGATACTCCTTGTTGAAAATAGCTGAAGTTGAAAATGCATTTAATACTCTGATAAACCGATTACAAAGCTGAAAAATTGTTAAGTCCAAACATTGTTAAGTTGGGAATGTCTGTATTCTTTGTTTTTGAAGGTTTGCCCTGAGGTATTTCAAGGACACATTCCCAGTCTTTCAAAGACTCTTCCTAGAGAGTTCAGATGCTAATCCAGTCCGCTATGGACGTAGGAGGATGAAGCTCCGGGACCTAATGGAAGCAGCCTACAAGTTTTTGCAGCAGGAGCAGTCTGTGTTCCAGGAGCTCTGGGACTGGAGTGTGTGTGTCCCTCTCCTCAGAAGCCATGACACCTTGGTTCGCTGGTACGTAGCTGCTAGACTTTTTTGTACTTCTAGAGTGGGGATGGTACAGGGCATGTGTGGAGTTGTGTTTGTGAGGAGGGAAAGGAAACCATTTAAAATTTGTTATTTTTGTTCTTGTGGCTTTTGAGTTTTTACTTCCTTTCTTTAATCACATGTTATTGCAGAGGAAAATGAGATGATATGGGTGGATCTCACCTTTTCCATGTTCCATTAAGTAAATTTATTGTGCCTTATTTGTATTTTCTGTTCTTAAATGTGTTGTCATAATTGAGATTTCCTTTTCTAGTGTTCAGTTGGCTAGTAAATTTTATTTATTCTTTATAATCAGCTACAGATAAACTGAATTTACATACTTCCTTTTTCCCCAGGTATACAGCTAATTGTCTTGCTTTGGTCACCTGTATGAATGAAGAGCACAAGTTATCATTCCTTAAGAAGATATTTAATAGTGATGAATTGATCCATTTCAGGTTGAGGTAAGCAAGAACCTTCGTGGAGGTCTTGCTATCTTGCCATAGCATTTTTTGTTTGTTTGTTTGTTTTCTGGGGGCGACAGGCCAGACGTAACTGTGGGTCTTGCTATAGCATTTCTGAGAAATAAAATAATTGATGAGACTCTCCTTTCTCTCAGGTTGTTAGAAGAGGCCCAGTTGCAGGACTTGGAGAAGGCTTTGGTTTTGGCCAATCCAGAAGCCTCCCTTTGGCGTAAGGAGAAGGAGCTGCAGTACTTACAGGGACACCTTGTTTCATCTGACCTCTCCCCTAGGGTGACAGCTGTCTGTGGTGTGGTGCTGCCCGGGCAGCCGCCGGCCTCTGGAGAGCTGGTATGTTGGCATCAGTAGGGGGTGTGTCCCCTTCCCCCTGCTAAACACTTAATGTGCTCTGTCTTTGGCTGGGCTCTGTGTACCAGCTGTGAGCTAAATTTAGTTTGTTTAATTGCTACTCCATTTTTGGAAGTATTCAGGGCGAAATTAAGAGAAATTCATCTTGGGCTTTTCCCTTGATATTCCCATTATTCCTGTTTTTATTTTTTATTAATTTTTTTAAGTTGTAGAGACAGGATCTCGCTATGTTGTCTGTGCTGGTCTGGAACTCCTGGTCTCAAGAGATCATACCACCTCCGCCTCCCAAAGTGTTGGGATTACAGGCATGATCCACTGCACCCAGCCTGTCCCTGTTTAATATGAAATTAAAAACTAATGTACCTGTCTGATTCCTTTAACTTGAGCAGACCTCTTCCATATGTCTTCTTCCTTGCTCACTGCAAAAACTGTGTGAAGGTCTATAGCACATGTTATAATCTCATGTTGATGTAATTCAAAGGCAGAATTACTTGCTGGAGACTCTTGGACTGCTCTGTGGCTAAGATAGTCCTAGGTCTAGAGATAACTCCTAGCAGCCTCTTTCAGAATCTCATTGTATGAGAGTCCAGTATCTGTAGTATACTTCCTCTCTGCCATATCCAACAAGCTTCTTTCCAAGAATGGCTTGAGACCATACTTGAACAGCCTTACAGATCATGAATCTGGCGCTTTTGGAAGCCGGTCTCTTTTTCCATAGCAGTCTTCAGTCAGTTGCCACTTTGTCTGATGGTAAGATCCACCCACTTTTCTTCTTGGAATCAGTCCTGCGTTATTTCTTGAACCATCATTTGGGCTCTGGCCAGTAGCATTAAAAAAAACTTAAAGTATAATATACGTATAGGAAAATGCATGTTGTTGTAAGTGTGTAGCTGTATAATCGCTAACACCAAAAACCCAGAACTTCCAAAGCTCTTCGTGTTTTTTTCTAGTTGTGAAGACCCATCCCCCCTTCCCCTCTTTACACCCCCTATGTACCCGGTAACCAATATCCTAACCTAGGTTATGTGTAGGGCATTAGGATTTTAACACAGGGAAGGATTCTGGTTAGAACGGACCCGCTGTTGGTTAGCAGTGGGGACCTTGGTGCCAAAGTGCAGGGTAGAGTTGGGTGTAGCCTGCCTGCTAAATTTCTGAGAGGGACAGCCCTGAGGAAAGTTCAAGGCTTCCAGCTCTGAATTTCTCATTTAGTCCTCACATATCTTTAGGGAACTAGCCATATTTGAGAAGTTACTATCCCTTAAAAGTTATAAATCATTCCACTTTTCAAGAGGTCTTCCCCCCATGTATCTTAGATGCATTGTTATTATTTAACAAAGTACATTTTTTTTTTTTTTTTTTTTTTTGAGCGGAGTTGCACTCTTTTTGCCCAGGCTGGAGTACAGTGGCACAATCTTGGCTCACAGCAACTTCCACCTCCTGGGTTCAAGTGATTCTCCTGCCTCAGCCTCCCGAGTAGCTGAGATTACAGACGTGCACCACCATGCCCAGCTATTTTTGTGTTCTAGTAGAGACAGGGTTTCTCTGTGTTGGTCAGGCGGGTCTCAAACTTCCGACCTCAGGTGATCCGCCCGCCTCAACCTCCCAAAGTGCTGAGATTATAGGCGTGAGCCACTGTACCTGGCTACAAATTAAAAAATTTTGGTAACATAAATATAACATTTACTATGCTAACGTTTTCAACTTTACACATTAGTTCACATTGTTATTTAACCAATCTCTAGAATTTTGTGTGTTTTTTTTTTTTTTTTTTTTTTTTTTTTGGGCAACGGGGTCTCACTCTTTTACCTGAGCTGTAGTGCAGTGGTGTGATCATAGCTCACTATAACTTCAAACTCCTGGGCTCCTTCCACCTCAGCCTCCTGAGTAGCCGAGAGTACAGGTGTGTGCCACCATGCCTGGCTAATTTTTAAATTTTTTGTACAGACAGTCTCACTGTGTTGCTCAGGCTAGTCTTAAACTCCTAGCCTCAAGCTGTCCTCCATCCTCAGCCTCCTAAAGTGCTGAGATTACAGGTGCAAGCCACCTTATCTGACAGAGAATGTTTTCGTCTTGCAAAACTGAAATTCTGTACTCATTAAACGTATCAGGTACATTCTGATACTTTTTTTTACTTTTTGTTAACGGAAAATGTCACACATATTCCAGAGTAAAGAATGGTGTAGTGAATACCCACAGTGCTGGGTATTCAGTAATTATCAATTACATTTCATTTACATTTCTGCACAACTTCCTCGCATTCTATTACTTTGAAGCAAATATCAGGCATCATACTATTTTATATGAAAATATTTCGGTATATATCTCTAAAAGATTTTAAACAAACTTAAAAAATAATCCCAGTACTGTTGTTATACCAAAAAAATAAAAATTTTATAAAGCATTCTCTCAGTGCCCATATTTTCCTGATTGTCTTATAAATGTATTGTGTGCATTTGTGATCTTAGATGGGAAATCCTATAATATGGGGAGGGGAAGGAAAGAAAAATCCAAAAGTAATAGATGAGGTTTGCTCTCCCTCACCCTTGTGTATCAGCTTTTTTTTTTGGCTACTTAACTTTGGGAGACTTTCTTAAATTTGCCAACAAATTCTGCTTCCCTACTTCCCGTGGAATATCTCCCATCCCTCACCCCCAATAAAATGGAAAGGGAAAAAAAATCAGATCCTTGCTTTATTTTTATTTATTTCTTTATTTTTGAGATGGAGTTTCGCTTTTGTCGCCCAGCTGGAATGCAGTGGCACTATCTTGGCTCCCTGCATCCTCTGCTTTCTGAGTTCAAGTGATTCTCCAGCCTCAGCTTCCAGAATAGCTGGGATTACAGGCATACGCCACTATGCCCAGCTAATTTTTTTATATTTTTAGTAGAGATGGGGTTTTGCCATGTTGGCCAGGCTGGTCTGAAACTCCTGACTTCAGGTGATCCACCCGCCTTTGCTTCACAAAGTGCTGGGATTATAGGCGTGAGCCACTGCACCTGGCCGGCCCCTTGCTTTATTTTTAAAAATTTATTTGTATTTAGAGTTGGGGTCTCTGTGTCACCCAGGCTGGAGTGCAGCAGTGTGATCATGGCTCACTATATCCGTGAACTCCTGGGATGAAATGATACTGCCATGTCAGCATTTCCAGTAGCTGAGACTATGGGCACATGCCACTATGCCCAAGAGGTCTTTACTTTAGATAACATACCTGTTATTATCGTTTTGGTACTACTAATTTACTTGCAAAGGTTTATATAAAGTTAGTAGAAGGCTTGTTGCAGAAATTAACTTGTGTCCTTCCTTGAGGGAAGGACTCTTCTTGACAAGGCTTTTATTTCTCTTGCTTGCCTCTTTAGGTTGGTAATAGGAGTTCTTCACGTGAACAGGAGCTGGCACTTAGGTCTTATGTGCTGGTTGAGTCTGTCTGCAAAAATCTTCAGACCCTGGCTATGGCAGTTGCTTCTCAGAATGCTGTGTTGTTGGAAGGACCAATAGGATGTGGCAAAACTTCCTTAGTTGAATATTTAGCTGCAATGACGGGTAGAAGGAAGCCTCCTCAGCTTCTCAAAGTCCAGCTTGGAGATCAGACTGACAGTAAGGTAATAAGGAAATGTTAAGTTTTGGTGGCTTGTCATGCTTGTAAATATTTGCATTAAAATATTGCTTTTGGTAAGGGAATATAAGAATAGTTATTGGTTTTGCTTATAACTGTTGAGGCCAACCTGTGTAAACCTCAAGTGCCTACTTACTTGTACCTATCTATAGAAGATTAACAGTTAATCAAAGGTTGTAGCATTGCCACAACAAGTGTGATTTTTCAGTAAGTTATCTTCTTTTTGCAGTTGCTTTTGGGGATGTATCGCTGCACGGATGTTCCTGGAGAGTTTGTGTGGCAGCCTGGCACCCTGACACAGGCAGCCACGATGGGCCACTGGATCCTTCTGGAGGACATTGACTATGCCCCCTTAGACGTGGTACGTCATCTCACAAAATCATTGTCCCTTAACATATTTTCCTGTCTTGGAAAAGCATTTTGTTAATAGTGATTCTGGTGATGGTCTAAACAAAAAAGGTATTTGATTAGACATACTATGTTGTAGGTACTTCATGGTTACTTACCTGATCTGATTTGTGCTCCTGAATTAGTTGACTAGTTTCTTGTTTGATAGAGGATCTATAAAATTTTGGTTGTGCTGTTTCCTATAGTAGTCGAATATGCGACCAGTTTCACAGTAGTTTTTTCCTCCTCTAATTGAGTATGAGATCAACCTTTTCCAAGAATAAGTCTGGTTTGGAACATCTCAGCCATGTTACAGGCACAGTGAGAAGTCTGAGATCCTGCTTCTTAGCTGTGGCAGTTGCAGAGCAGTGGGCTGAGGACAAGGGAAAGAGGAGATGATGTAGTAAGAGTGTAGTTGCCTTTGTTTCATTAAGAAAAATATGCTGGGTGTGTATTTTGGTTTGTAAAAAGACCACTTCTATATGTATGAAATTAGCCATCGAGACAATCCATGTTGCCTTTGTATTCTGAAAAGTGATAAAAAAATGTATCGCAGGATGAAATAGTCTTACTTTGGACAGATTTTTTTTCTGAGATTGGTTTTAATTTTCTTTTTTTTTTTTTTTTTGTGAGACAGAGTCTCGCTCTGTCAGCCAGGCTGGTGTGCAGTGGGGCACAATCTTGGCTCACTGCAACCTCCGTCTCCCGGGCTCAAGCAATTCTGCCTCAGCCTCTTGAGTAGCTGGGATTACAGGCGTATGCAACCATGCCTGGCTAATTTTTGTATTTTTAGTAGAGACAGGGTTTCACCACGTTGGCCAGGCTGGTCTCGAACTCCTGACCTCAGGTAATCTGCCCGCCTCGGCCTCCTAAAGTGGTGGGATTACAGGTGTGAGCAACCATGCCCAGCTGATTTTAATTTTAAGGTGAACCCGCTCAAATTAACTGTATATGGACTTTTCTCTCTTGAATATGAGAGAAGGAGTGTGTGTGTGTCTATGTGTGAATGTGTGTGTGTGAGAGAGAGTGTTTAGGGAGAGATGAAGGGGAAGGAGTAGCTGAAAATAAGTGTGTGTGTTTTATCAACGTAGCTGAAAATAAGTGTGTATGTTGTATCAATGTTTTTAGAGTGTGATGATGTAAAGATGTCCTGGAGATATTGGCCCAGAGAGGGCCTCACAGTTTGATGACTGTGTTCTGGTGTCTTAATGTTCACTTTTACAGAACTGGAAACTCAGTTTTCTTAAGCCCAGAGCCAGGGCTGACTCCTACCAATGAGACTTAAAAATAAAACTGAGATGTAAACTACACTACAAGGCAGTTTAAAAATATTTGTTAAGTTTTTTTCCTTTTTAAGTGCCCTTCCTGGGCAGTTTTTGTTTTTTTTTAAATCAGATATCAGGTTATCTGGGAAGTCATTAGCTTTACTTACATATTTATTTTTGTAATTATCATTATTATTTTTTGAGACAGAGTTTTGCTCTTGTTGCCCAGGCTGGAGTGCAACAGCATGATCTTGGTTCACTGCAACTTCTGCCTCCCAATTCAAGTGATTCTCCTGCCTCAGCCTCCTGAGAAGCTGGGATTATAGGCATGCACCACCACGTCTGGCTAATTGTTTGTATTTTTTTTTTTAGTAGAGGCAGGGTTTCTCTGTGTTGGCCAGGCTGGTCTCGAACTCCTGACCCCAGGTGATCCGCCCACCTCCGCCTCCCAAAGTGCTGGGATAACAGGCATGAGCCACCACTCCCAGCCAATTTTTACTCTTTTTTGAGACAGAATCTTGCTCTTGTCGCTCAGCCTGACGTGCAGTGGTGCGCTCTTGGCTCACTGCAACCTCTGCCTCTTGGATTCAAGCAATCCTCCCACCTCAGCCTCCCTAGTAGCTGGGATTACAAGCATGCGCCACTATACCGGACGAATTTTTATATTTCTTTTAGTAGAAACAAGGTTTCACCATTAGGTCTATGGATGTGTGTGTACATTGTGCAGATTATACAGATGTTCTTACTATTTTGTTTTTTCCAGAACTTCTCAGCTTATAGTTGGCCCATTACCATTTTAAAGTAGCTTTTACAGACCTCATTCAGGATAATTTTCTTTAGGTTCAGGTTTTCGAGTGTATTGGAATTGCTTCTATATTATTTTGGGCTCTCTTTCGGCTCCTAGCCATGTATGAAATAATGATGCTTAAAAAGATTATGTCTGATATTTTAGAACCCTCTTCCTTGGCTCTCTGCTCTTCTCGCTTTTTTTTCTTTTCGAAACTTCCTTTATAAACTCACAACTCCTAGATCCATATGTCTAGTCCACACTTTTTTTTGTTATTTAGTTTTTATTTCATAACCATAAACGTAACTCTGCTATCCAAGTAGATGTAGAAGGAAATAAGGGAAATATGAAACACAGAGAGAATGTGGAACTGCAGTAAGAGCACGAAGATTATGTAAGGATACTTCGAGCAAATGGAGGGGGGAGGTGCTCTTGTAAGCTATAGAAGGAATGGTTCTAGTGGTTAAGAGAAGACACAAGTGAAATTTTTTTTTTTTTTTTTGAGGCGAAGTCTCACTGGAGTGCAGTGGTGTGATCACGACTCACTGCAGCCTCTGCCTCCCATCCTTAGGTGATTCTTCTGCTTCAGCTTCCCAGTAGCTGGTACTACAAGTGCGTGCCACCACACTTGGCTAGTTTTTGCATTTTCAGTAGACACAGGGTTTCACCATGTTTGCCAGGCTCATCTTAAACTCCTGACCTCAGGAGATCTGCCCACCTCGGCCTCCCAAAGTGCTGGGATTATAGGCATGAGCCACTGCACCTGGCCTCACAAGTCAAATTTGTTAGAGTTGCCCACAGTCAGCAGTGGTGATCTTCTTACTGGCCTTGCTGTTCCTGGACCCAGAATGCTCCATGGCCTCCATAATATTCATGCCTTCTTTCACCTTGCTAAAGACTGCATGCTTGCCATCCAACCACAGAATCTTGACACTACAGATGAAAAACTAATAACCATTTGTGTTTGATCCAGCATTTGCCATGGACAAGATGCCAGGATCTTTATGCTTCAGGATGAAGTTCTTATGATGAAAGTTTTCCCTATAGATGGAGTTGCTGAAGGTGCCATTATGGGGTGTAAAGTCGCTAACCTGACACGTAAACCTTGGAATAATTGTGTGAAGGCGGGAACCCTTATAACCAAATCCTTTCTCTCCATTGCTTAGCAGGAAAGATTTTGCTGTCTTTCAAAATTTGTCTGCAAACAGCTCAAACGAAACGTGGCCGAAGGGCTCATCCTCATGGTGATACTGAAGAACATGGTGGGGTAGACTGTGGCTAGTGGCAGAGGGCTCCGGGGGTGGCGGTGTCTGCAAAGTGGGCTAGCCCACATTCTTAAGAAAAACAACGGAACTCTACTTGGCATATCCATTGCCAGCACAAAGTTCAGGATGTCCAAATTAGACTTATTTTTTTCAGAATAACCTTTTCTTAAGCACAAACAAAAAAGAAAAGCAGAAACAAAACCTACTATGGCAAAAAAATTAATTGTTAGGATCAAAAAGACACTTTGCTGCCTGGTCACGGTGGCTCATGCCTGTAATCCCAGCACTTTGGGAGGCCAAGGTGGGCAGATTACTTGAGATAAGGAGTTTAAGACCATCCTGGTCAACATGGTGAAACCTCGTTTCTACTGAAAAAAAAAAAACCACCAGGCATGGTGGGGCATGCTTGTAATCCCAGCTACTCGGCAGGCTGAAGTGGGAAGATTGCTTGAATCTGAGAGGCAGAGGTTGCAGTGAGCTAAGATTGCACCACTGCGCTCTAGCCTGGGCCTCAGAGTGAGACTCCATCTCACAACAAAAAAGAAAAAACACCTCTTTGCTGTAGGCAAAAGAAAACAAAACAAAAGGAACACCTTTTCTTCCTCAAGTTACCAGCTAAACACTAGACACCTCTTCCTCCTTCTCTCATTCGGATGGTCTCCATATTGTTTATTGCCTTTTCCTTACCTCTTTATTCTGTTCTTATCCTGTTGTCTTAGCACTGGGTTCTTATTTTATCTACCTATCTTGCCTTTGTTACCGGAATAGTGTCCTTTTTGGCCTTTCCTCCAGGATAGCTCCTTTCCAGATTGCTGCACAGTTGAGAATTATTTCTTTTCTTCTTAGCCGAAAATCCTCTCGATAACTCTTACGGAAAAGTTCAAAGCCCTTAGCTCAGCACAGTGGGCCTTTTATAACTTATCTCTAAACCTTACTTTTTTTTTTTTTTTTTTTTTTTTTTTTTTTTTTTTTTTTTTTTTTTTTTTTTTTTTTTTTTTTTTTTTT
>PVKV010032868.1:0-19324 GCA_004027835.1 Alouatta palliata
TGGCAGTGTGATTTGCTGCCTTCCTCCCCATCATCTGTATCTGTTATTTCTCCCCATGCTATCCCTCCCCAACTCCCCACCCCCTGCTGTCCCTCCCCTTTTTCCCCCCAACAGACCCCAGTGTGAGATGCTCCCCTCCCTGTGTCCATGTGTTCTCATTGTTCAACACCTGTCTATGAGTGAGAATATGCGGTGTTTGATTTTCTGTTCTTGTGTCAGTTTGCTGAGAATGATGGCTTCCAGGTTCATCCATGTCCCTACAAAGGATGCAAACTCATCGTGTTTGATGGCTGCATAATATTCCATGGTGTATATGTGCCACATTTTCGCTGTCCAGTCTATCATCGATGGGCATTTGGGTTGGTTCCAGGTCTTTGCTATTGTAAACTGTGCCATTCTTACCATTTTTATTCAATTGCAGCTGTAGTGAAAGTGTAGATAGGATGAGATATGAAATAAAAAAACATCCAGAATGGAAAGAAAGAAGCAAAACTATCACTATTTGAAGATAATAGAATCTTTCATACAGCAAATTATAATTAATCTGCTAGAACAATGTTAAAACTAATAATCAAGTTCAACATTTTCCAAAGTACAAGATAAACATACAAAACTTAATTGTATTTCTGTGCATTAGCAATGAACAGTGCAAATTTAAAATTTAAGAAAACAATTTACAATAGTAGCAAAAATAAAAAGACACTTAGGAATAAATTTAACAAAACAAGTCCAAAACTCATGCAGTTGTCCCTCTGCATTTGTGGGTTTTGCATCCATGTGTTTAACCAACTCCAGATCGAAATTTTTTTTTAAAAAAGATGGGTGCATCTGTACTGAGCCTGCGTGACTTTTTTTTTCTTGTCATCATTTCCCAAACAATACTGTGTAACTATTTACATAGCATTTATATTGTATTAGGTGTTACCTGTAATCTAGAGCGGATTTAAAATATTCAAGAGGATGTTCATGGGGTTATATGCAAAATTACTAACCATTTTGTGTCAGGGACTTGATCATCCATTTGCCTGTGGGTTTTGGTTTGCAGGTGGGTCCTGGATCTAATCCCCCTTGGGTACGAGGGGCAACTGCACTCTGAAAAACAGCAAAACACTGTTGACTAAGTTTCAGAAAACCTAAATAAATTTTAAAATACCCTATGATACTGTCCAAATTTACAGATACAAGGTAATCCATATCAAATCCCAGGTGGCTTATTTTCAGAAGTTGGCAAGCTGATTCCAAAGTTCACATGGAAATTTAAGAGACCCAGAATTAACTAAGGCAATCTGGAAAAATAAGAACAAATTTGCAGGGATTATATTATTTGATTTTAAAATTTACTACCAAGCTAGTAATTAAGACAGTGTGGTATTGTCACTAGGACAGACATATAGACCAATGGGGTAAAACTGAGAGCATGGAAAGAAACACATGTGTTTATAGCCCATTGTTTTTTGACAAGGGTGTCAAGACAGCTCGATTAAACACAATGGGTCTTTTCAACAAATGGCGCTGGGAAAACTAGATATCCACATATAAAATATTTAAATTAGAACCCTTCCTTCTAACATGTGCAAAAATTAATTCACAATGGATTAAACACCTAAATGTAGAAACTAAGACTATAAAACTTTTAGAAGGAAGCATAGACGTTTATCATTATGACCTTGAATTAGTCAAAGTTTCTTTAAATGAGATACCAGAAGCGCAAGTGACAAAGGATCAATTTGACTTTATGAAAATTAAGGTTTTTATGTGTCAAAGGGCAGCACCAATAAAATATGAATAGATTTTCTTTAAAGAAAATTTTTAAAATGGCCAATACACATATTTAAAAATATTAAAAATCATTAGCCATCAGGGAAATACAAACCCAATACAGGTAAATGAAATAGCACTTTACACTCCTGTGATGTCTATCATCGGAAAGACAGATAATGACAAGCGTTGGTATGCAGAGATATTGAAACCCTCAAACATTATTGAGAAGAAAGAAAAATTGTGCCATCACTTTAAAACACAGCCTGAAAGCTGCTCAAAAGATTCAACATGCAGTTCCCATATGACCTGGCAATTCCACTCCTAGGCATATAACCAAGAGAAATGAAAACACATGGCCACACAAAAATTTGTACCCAACTGTTCATGACAGTAATATCCATGGTAGCCAAAAATTAGAAACAACACAATGTCTGTCAACCAATAAATAGTTAAATAAAATGTGGCATCTTCATACTATAAACTCTAATTTGGCAACAAAAGGGAATGAAGTTTTGATACCAGCTACCACATGTCTGAACCTTGAAAACATTATGTTAAAAGAAAGAAGTCAGTTGTGAAGGACCACATTGTGTATCATTCCTTTTATACAAAATGACTAGAATAGGCAAACCTACGAAGATAGACTTGCGTTGATTAGTGGCTGACTAGGGCTGAGTTTCTTCTTAGGGTAATAAAAATGCTCTAAAATTAGTTGTGATGATAGTTGCTTAACTCCAAATACACCCAAATCCATTTAATTGTATGGTCTATATAGGTGAATTTTATGGGCTATGAATTACACCTCAATAAAGCAGTTAAAATAAGAGGGCCCTGATGTAGGACATACGGGTACTCTATACCATTTGTATTAGGCTGTTCTTGCATTACTATAAAGAAATTCCTGAGGCTGGGCAATTTATAAAGAAAAGAGATTTACTTGGCTCACAGTTCTGCAGGCTGTACAAGCATGGTGCCCACGCCTCAGCTTCTGCAGAGGCCTCAGGGAGCTTTTACTCATAGTAGAAGGTGAAGTAGAAGTAGGCACGTCATATGGCCGAGCAGGAACAAGAGAGGAGTGGGGAGTTGCCACACATTTACAAACAACCAGACCTCCTGAGAAGTCACTGTTGCAAGGACAGCACCCAGAGGATGGTGCTAAACCACTCATGAGAAGTCTGCCCCCAGGATCCCATCACCTCCCCTCAGGCAATTGGATCCCCACCTCCAATACTGGGGATTAAAATTCAACATGCGATTTGCCGGGGACATATATTCAAACTATAACATGTCATCACATTTATTTCTGTAATTTTAAAACTCTTGAAATATAGTGAAACACTTAGTTTTTGAAAGGCATACCAGCTCTGATTCCTGACTCCAGGGTTCTCTTGTGCCATCCCACTATATGGCAGGGATCCCAAGGAAGTTCCACGTCCCTCACTACAGGAAACTACGGCTGCCTCCTACATTTTTCCTGAACAAGAAGATTCTTTCTCATCATTAACTACTCTGCATTCCAATGGCGAAAATGTCATTGGATGTCACACTGTATTGGGTCTCTGAGATGGAATAGATGCCTGTGGACAGTCTCTAGAAGTCACTAATTAAGTGAATATATATCTCTATTAATTATGCATCAGCATGAGGTTAAAGGAAAGCCAACTGTGCAAAAATACATCATTTGAAAAAATATTTTATTTGCACCTAATTTTCCAATTATGCATGTGCATGGATCCACATACCATTTGCTAGTTGCAAATTGTTCCTCTTGTTAATAGCATCAATGAAATTGTACCCAGATATAATTCTATTGTATTTAAACTAGAAACATCAAAATTACCTACTAATGCACATTTGTCAGCTTGAATTTTTAATTTAACTGACTCCTCCAAATTGAGCAAATGATGCATAGATCCGTGTCCAGATTCAATGATCAAATTCTTCAGTAAAAAGGGAGGTGGGTGGGAAGGCAGCTCCAGATGAGTCCTATCAGAATCGAAGAATTGCAGATTCTGTCTAATGTTACTTTGGATTTTCTTCCATTTTATGTCAAGTCACTAAACCTTATATAAGGGTAGAATAATTAAGCCAGCCTAGAGAAATTACAAGCACATTGTCAGAACACCCATGCTGAAGTCTAGATACGACTGTCAGCAATTTTGGATCCCAGACTGTTACACTTGCTTTCCTTGGCAAGCTCTAATCAATGAGCCAGCCACAGAGGATCGAAGGCAACTGTGATGAAATGCCACCTTATGAGGTAATTGGCTTCATGGATCTGCCCAGATGAATCATAAAACTATTCATCAGTATCCTCAGTTGTGCAGCAGTGAGCTGTTACATGGTTAGCTCAAGGAATACTCTGATCAGAAAAGCTTATTATATGATTCCTTTGGCAACCCATTAATCATCTTCACCTTAGAATAGAAGAGGGTAGGGAAAGAAGCAAATACCATCGTCACCGTTAAGCCAGGGTTAGCAGGCACTAACTTCTCTGCTAATAAAGATGCAAAATCTAAATGCACTTACAATGCATTCCTGTCAATAATATAGTTGTTACACTTTTCTATTTTGAAATTTGTATTTCCATCAGCCTTTATTTATTGTTGTCCATAAAAATCTATCTGAATACTGGAAAAAGTGGCCTGACATGTGCTTTTGTCTATAAGGTAATGTTATTCGTGAAATAAATTCCACGTGCACAAATTCCTAAGCTATAAAAACTTACCAAAGTGTATTCTGAGTTAAGGGAGAATTAACTGTAGAAGCAAACATGTAGGTATCACAGAAAATTCTGCTGGTTAATGACTAGTCCTCTGATATGCAAAAGCAATTGTCCATACTCAACAAGAGATAGTACTTTTCCCACTTGCTTCTAGAGAGTCTGAAACAATAGCCACGTGGATATTGTTCTTGAGCATTTTAAAGTAAGAGCTAGATGACAACACATTTTGCTTCAGAAGAACATTACTTGAACTGGCACACTTTTGATATTTTAAAGTATGTGTAAATTCCACATTCTAAAACTCGTATTGACAAGTCTAACTTTGAAGTTGAAAAGCAGAGAGGAAGAGTTCTCAATGTCATGTATTTCACTCCTTCATTTATTTTTCACTCATTCATTCATTTAGTCTTGCCATGAAGACAAGGAGAATGGAAAACGAATACTTCATGGTGGAGGCCCAAGGGTGGCATTTGGGAAAATTTTGTGGAAAGTTTGATTTGGGCCTTGAAGGTTGTTTGAAAATTCAACGTTTGGTGATGGAGAAAGGGAATTACAGGGAATGAGGGAGACAAGGTCATGGAAATACTTATGATAGACCCTCTGGGGTGTATCAGGAATGTATCAGGGTGTATCAGGAATAGAAACGGTGAGGCCATGGATGAGTGCTAAGGATGGAGCCAAGGTCCTGTAGCCTTGCATCCCTTGAGGGAATCTGCAGGGTCATGGGATGGCAGAGGGGCCTTTGCGTGGACTCCAGCAGTCGAGTGGCCAGGTGAGCCCTGAGGTGACCACGTGCACCTAACATAACCCTCATGTCCTCTGGATTCCAGACTTCTTTCTGACCTTCTTTTGCTTAGAGTATTAACTTTAGAAAGACTTAAAATTGCAAATCATTTCTCTGCCCATGTGAGATACAAACCTTCTCCTAGATTCTTGCCAGTTTTATATTCAGGAATATCTTTCTTAAGGAGCTGGAAGCTATTCCTTTGAAATGTAATCATCTCTGTGGGAGAGTGGGAGGCTGGTTTGATAAGCACCAATCAGAAAATCCAGATGGCTTAACTGTATTGGCCAACCTCACTCCTGATGTCTTCCCATCCCTCTCCACTGGCTCACCCCAGCACTTACAAACCATCCTGCCATTTGTTTCAGTGGAGTTGAGCTCAGTTTCTCTCCCCTACTGCCACAGTCTTGAATAAAGCCTTCCTTGCCTGTTTATCCCAGCTCATGCAGTTTTTCTTTGATAGCAGTTTAAGGAGATTAATCTAGCACCACAGGGAACAGCAGGGAAATGAAAAATCCTGAAGGAAAAACCAGGCAGGAGAATTTATTTATAATCCAGCCAAAATTCACTGAAACCTAACCAGTACAGTCTTCTGGAAACGGAAAGAGGCTGCTTTCAGGCATGCATAGTTGTGAGATTCAGGGCAGCCTCAGAGAGAAGTGGCCATCGGTGACACCCAAGGCCAAAGGGATCTTGCTGAATGGATCAACTGCTAGATAGGAAGGCAATTGGGTAATTATCTTGGGCATGAACATCTGGGGGTGGATCCATTCAAAACCAGATGGACCTGTATTTCTGCAGGAAGTTCTGAGTCAGTATCAGGATTAAGTACTACCATTTAGAAGTTACTTTCAGAGAGGTGATAACTAAAGTTAGGAACTTAGATGTAGCTTCTAAAATTTTAAGGAGAAAGGAAAAAGCTTGGTTTGTAAATTTGAAGAACTATACTTAGGGGTCAGGAATCAGAAATAAAATAGGATATGGAGATAGGAAAAGGTGAATACCAGGTCAGACCAGGGCACTATTATACATTTCAAGGGAATAGAGGGCTCTTCAGAGGAATGGATGGAGGAACATCGAATACTGTAGGGAAGGGGTGGGCAGATGAGAAAGTGAGGGAAGACCCTCAATGAGGGAGCAGTGATCAGGGAGGTTCTCAATGATGTCAAGAGAATAGTTTCAGTTTGGGTGCTTTGACTCACGCCTATAATCCCAACACTTTGGGAGGCTGAGGCTGGTGGATCACCTGAGGTCAGGAGTTCAAGACCAGTATGTCCAACATGGTGAAATTCCATCTTTACTAAAAATACAAAAATTAGCGAGGTGTGATGGCACACACCTGTAGTTCCAGCTACTTGGGAGACTGAGGCAGGAGAATCACTTGAACCTAGGAGGCTGAGGTTGCAGTGAGCCGAAATCACACCACTGCACTCCAGCCTGGGTGGCATAGTGAGACTGTCTCAAACAAAACAGGTTTCGAGTGCCACCTACAGAAAGCAAAACCAATTGCCAGGGAGTCACCAGGAGTGATCAGTGAGTCAGTGGTAATGAAGGGCAAGTGGGGAGAATGGACCATGTATCGTGGCATTGAGATTAAAAGGAGCGAGAGAGATGGTGCTCTCTAAACCTCTCCCTGCCTCCCTTGCACTTGAACATGGGACCAGTGATGCAGTCATCTCCCGGATGGGGGTGGGGAGTCGCTTAGGCAGTTAAGACCAGAAGCTCCTCCTCTTCCTCCTTTTGTCTTGTCCTAAAGGAGTGATCTCATTGGCCACTTGTTTCTCGTGGCTAAGCTCCAAAATGGAAGAAGACTGTCGGATCCAAAACGGGTTTTGCAGGAGTATAGATCTTAATTTTGTTAAGATGCTGATATTTCTGGTATGAATTGTTCTCATAAAGGTCATGTATCTTTCAGGAAATTTACTTGAGCAAAGTGGAACTTATGGAAGAAATGGAAGGAAATGCAAAACAAAAAACAAACAAATCCCAAACCTGTGTCTGAAGGCACAGGAGCGGAGCAGCGGCGGGACTTTGAGTGTCAGGAGGGACCAGGGTCTTCAGAGGGCAGCTGTCGGGGTGAACCGGCCTTGGTGTTTGTTCTCAGTCTTGCATCCCTTGACCCAGAAGTCCATGTCCTGGAAGAAGCATCTGTTTGGCCTCATCTGAGCCCTGGGAGCCTTCAGGCAGGATATCCACTGCAACCAGGCTGCACACAGAGGCTGACTGTCTTAAAGGAAGCTGGAAGCTCTGAGCCTGTGCACTGACCACTGCACATCCCGCTCGTGATGGAAGGAGCCTCATGACGGGAGCATGGCAGAGGGAAAGACTGAGAAGAGCTGAGAGTATTTGCTTAGAGCTAAATGGAAGTCCAGGGACGGACTATTTTAAAGTAGAAGCAGATGGAAGGATGTCACAACCAGTAACCCCCTTGCTTTTAGTAAACAAGCAGGTGTAAACCAAAAATAAAATTCTAAGGCCCCCAAACATCTGAATGGACTTCTTTCTCAGCCAGGACTCTTCCAAAGTTTAACCTGAGAGACTGATTGAGGCCTCTGTGGGAAGTGAGGGTGGGACATGCCTCATGATACCTCTCTGGCGTGACCATCAACACAGACTTTAAGTCTGATAAGAAACATTTTATAACCTATTCCCTCTGAAGCATGCTACCTGGAGGCTTCATCTGCATGATAAAACTTTGGTCTCCACCATCTCTCATTGCAACCTAGACATTCTTTTCTATTGATCCCAGGTCTTTGGATAAACTCAACCAATTGCCAACCGGAAAATTTTAAATCTACCTGTCAGCTGGAAGCCACCCCCTCCTTCAAGTCATCCCACCTTTCTGGAGCAAACCAATGTATTTTATTGAAGTCTTATGTCTCCCTAAATTGTATAAAACCAAGCTGCACCCCAACCACCTTGGATGCATGTTCTCATGATAGCCTGAGAGCTGTGTCATGGGCCGGGGTCACTCATATTTGGCTCAGAATAATTCTCTTCAAATATTTTACAGAGTTTGACTGTTTTGGCCAACACAGGCGATTTTTTTCTGTTGAGAGGGATGAGCCTGACGATGCACGATTGGGATAAAGCAAAGGCAGGAGGGCAGGGGAGAAGCGCCGCCCACTCCCCACAGATGCTTTGGTACCTCTATCTCAGTTTTGCTTCAAGCTCTATCTGCTGGTCTCCAGAACAACAGTGCGTCCATCAGGCAGGGTTTCCCGGAAGCAGAGCCTGAGATGGGGATTCTTGTTCAACAGGTTTATTGGGAAATGGTCCTTAGGAGGAGCGAGAAGGAGGCCAGAGGGGGACTGGGAAATGGGAAACATGTTTAAACTAGAATATGGCTCACTGGCGGCTCTGGGGCATAACTGAAACCACCTTTGCAAAAATTTAACAGTGAGAAAATTATGAGAATGAGAGATCTGATCTAATCCACCCTCATCTTGCCTTTCAATTCCAAACCACCCTTGGTCATTCCTGGGCTTGGGCCAAGCTAACTTTGGGAGAAATTTAGTTTATAGTTTAAATGATAATAGTCTTTCCTCAAAACGAAAACACCTTTATAAACCTCATGGAAGGCCACCAGATTGGGAGGATAAGAAGGGCCCAAATTCTGCTAAGATGTAGGCATAGTGAAAAAGTTGCCAGCCACTGTTTCACAGATCATAAGATTTGCACCTCCCCCAATTACTCCTATAATTAATGTCACTATTTTAGAACCTAAGATTGGATTTTTGACATGACTTTTACAGCGTTTGCATTTCTGATGACCAGTTGGCTCCACCCAGAACTGTGACTCAACCAGTCCTGTGGCCCCACCCAGACGCAGACTCAGAGCAGGAGGGCCAATTTCCACATCCCATTCATTGCATCCTCAACCAATCAGCAGCACCCATTTCCTAGCGCCCTGCCCACCAGACTGTCCTTGAGAAACCCTAGCTTCTCAAATGTGGGGAAGATTGATTTGAGTCAGAACTTCATCTCTGTCAGCTGCTCTCTTTCTTACAATGCCATGATCTCGGTCAGTCTGTTTCGTGTGTGCAGTGGGCAGGAAGAATCCACTGGGTGATTACACAGCTGCAACACAATTCTCACTTTGAAGCAGGGAGCAAGCATAATGTGAGTCATGTGTCATCGGGGTCTGGTGGGAGAGTGGGGGCTACAGGCAGCTCAGCATCTGGGAGCAAAAGATTCCTGTGAGGCTGACTCAGCAGTGCTGACTCAGACTTCCTGAGTGGGCAGTCGGTGGCTGTGAGCTGTCAGGGGCCAACACTCACCCCTGGGGAACAGGTACCTATGCTGGGGAAGGGGTCTGGGCTTGTGCTCACTGTATCTTCCATAACAGCTGATCCCAAACTTCAGGAAGCTCAGGGTCAACTGGAGGGCTTTTTAAAACGGCTCTGGGCCCACCCTCCAGAATTTCCCCACTCAGTAACTGAGGGGTGAAGCCCACGAATTTCCATTTCCTACAAGTTTCTGGGGGCTGCTGCTGGTCCTGAACTAGGCACCACATTTTAAGACCACTGATCTACAAGGTAGATGTATCTAGTGCTGGAAGATACTTGGACCTTGTATGAGACATAAAGTCATATCTTGGCCTGAAGCGGCTCCTCCACCTTCTTAACCAAATTCATGACATCATTTAGGTTTCAGCTTAAGTATGCCTTTCCAGGGGAAAGCTTTTAAGACTTTTGCTACAGCAAACCCCATGGTGATGAATCTATACAGCTAATTGCAATTGTAATTGTATATTTACTTGACATTATTTGATTCATGATTTGATTAAGTATTTGATTAAAGACTCTCTCCCACCACACTGCCTATGATGTGAGGATGGGCTGGTGTCCTTTCGCCCGTCATGTACATCTAGAAGTGTGGAGTCTCTTGAGGAGCCCTTGGCTGGAGCCAGGCTGCCTGGGCGTTTTCCCACCCTCCCCACAACCACCACATAATTGGAGCAAATTATTTCAGGTTTTCTTATTTCATTCTATTTCAAATTGTTTTGTCATTGCAAATAAATTCAAATAATTTCTAATTACATTACTCATTGTTTCAGTGGTCTCACGTGCAAAATGGACATAGGAACCTACTTCACAGGGTGACCAAGGGTAGGCAGTGAGTTGGTGGCTAGAGGGTGCTTGGAAGCTGCCTGGCGCAGAGTGGGTGGAGGTCTGTGTTGGCCATCGTATTGTCTAGCACAGGGAGCATTTATTAAATACTTGTTGATGAGTGAATCAATAATTTTACAAGGGAAATACTTGTCTAAATGATTAAAAAAAAAAATCCTTCCCTAAATCACGTCAACTACACAGATTTCCCAACTGAAGCCATGGGCCCAATTCCTGGGACATTACTAGTCCCTGGGGCAAAACAATGTCAGTTCTTCCTGCCATCCTTAAAAGATAACCATAGTTACAGAAAATATTATGTCAGTGTTCCAAGGGGTTTCTTGGGAAGAAAAGTGAGGAAATGGAGTTTCTGCCCTCAAAGGACCCACAGGAGTTCAAAGTAGTCGGCCACTTCCCTTCATCTCCTCCTCCACATTTCCTCTTCTTTATTATGGAAATTTACTTTTCTCCCTCTTTCCTAAAATATATGCAGATTCTGGGTTCCTCCTTGAGCCTCCCTGAAAACTGATTTCTCTTCCCTTTTCAAGCATCAACAACGGGAAGAGGCCTCTGGCCTCAGGATGTTCCAGCATTTGGTCAGGTCTGGCTGATGTGACCTGAAACTCCACCAGTTCGCTGGCTTCAGAACCTCCCTCTGGCAGCTCCCAGATAAGAACACCTCCTGTAGCTCCTGGGTCTCTGCAGGAAGTTCTCCTGCTCTGCTCATGTCTTCTTTGAGCAGGGTTAGAGTCATTTTTCCATCCTGGAGGCTGTTCTGCCAGACCTTCCCTGCATCCACCCTAACGTGGGGCCGCACGGACTCAGCGAGGCGCCTCTGTGGGGGGGGGGGGGGGGTCAGAGCTCAGCAGGTGGTCCCAGTTCTGGAAGCGACGCGTGCTCATGTTAGAGTCTTGCAGTGTCACCACACCTCTGTGGCAGCTGCTTTCAGAAGTTTTGCATCGCCTTTGCTTCAAGGTCACTCTCCACAGGTTGTCACGTTTGCCTGTCCTGTGCTTTGGCTTATAATTCTACATACCCTCAATAAGTCTCCTTGCTGAAATCACCTCAGCATCTTGGGCTGTAGTTGTTTTGTTTGGGTTTTGATCCTGTTTTTTTTGGGTTTTGATCCTGATCTATCGACAGAGTCATGGCCGCTCTTCCTGGCTTGGCATCACCATGGTGCCAAGTGATGTGGTTCAAGATGGGAACTGTATTCACTTCCAGGGGCTGCCATGACAAATCACTGCAAAGTCAGTGCCTTCAAAGAACAGGGATGTCTTCTCTGGGGGGCAGAAGTTCCAAATCAAGGTCTCAACAGGGCTGGCCTTCCTCTGGAGGCTCTAAGGGAGAATGCTTCCCTGCCACTCTCAGCTTCTGGTGGCTCCAAACACTTTTTGCACTTTTTTTTTTTTTTTTTTTTTTTTGCTGCATCACTCCATCCTCTTTCCTTTCTCCGTGAGTCTGCACCTTCCCGTTTTTGTCTTTTACGTGAATATAAATACAACTCAAAAGCTGTTGGAATCCCCAGAAACACGTTAAGCCTTGACACAGATGTGATTGTGAGCTAAGTCACATATGGACACAGCATCTGTTCTCACTTTCTTATTTTTCTTGTTCTGGACAATGGCAAGAGAGAATTAAATGACGTCATGGACAGAGACCTCCTGCCTTGTAAATTAACGACACTCTTAGCGATGAACTTCCCTTTGCTGTCCTGCTTTGCTTAAACCAGATGACAGACCAGCCATGACTATCACTTGCTCTGTAAGAAACATTAAATGCACACTTTTCCAAAAGAAACACAGGCTATAACCAACCAAATTGCTGTAACTATGCACCAACCTTGTATGCATGAGTTTCATCCTGCTAAAAACTCCTCTCTCTCTGCTGCCCTAAGTGAAACCTTCACTTCCTACCTGGGCAGGCTGACTCCATTCCTTTGGAGCTGGTGTTTCCGGGAGGGCCAGCCTCACACCAGTCTGTCCTGGAGTAAACTCGCTTTAAGTTAGATTCTGATCCTTCTGGCTATTTCAGGTTGATAAGTATCAGGACATTTGTCCTTGGATTTAGTGCCCACTCAGATAACCTAGTGGGATCTCATTTCATGATCCTTAACTTAGCTATATCTGCAAAGACCCCTTTTCCAAATAAGGGACAATTCATAGGTTCCAAAGGTTATAAGGTGGTCATAGCTCTCTGGGGCCATCATTCAACCAACTGTAGGGCCCAAGTCAAGGCTGGCAGCCTTATTATACCAAAGTACAGGCTGGTATAGGTAGATGCTACATCTAACATTTCAGTGAGATTTAATTTTTCCTAGAAATATTATCATTCTCCTTTGATCACTTTCCCAACTGGCTTGTAGTCATAGGATGTAATTATAAATAAATGGAATAAGTTTTGTTCTTTTTAAAGATACTGCCAAAATGCACATATAAATGACTAATGCTGGAATGTTTTCCAACGATTCCAATTCAGTTTTGGATCATCCTTGGAACCACCTTTTAATTTATATTAGACAAATCAGAATTAGTATTTTAGAGCCATACCTTTTATTCAAATTATTCTGAGCTTCTTCCTGCATAACTAACATTATTGTGTCTCTTGTGTATATCCTAGAATTGCACTTTAAATAGAGTTAATGCACTATTTGCAAAATATGGCCATGATAAGCCTCCCTTTACCATATGATCAAGGCTAAGAAATCACTAAGAAGTTTTATCATCTCTGCAAGGCTATCCAATGTTGAGACAAGAGTTGCTGAGATCAACTTTTCTTTTGAATCTTTGGACTACATTTTAGCTGTGTTTTCTAAGGATATAAGTGATTTTTTTCCCATTGTACAGTCTTTGAAAACCCTTCCTGAAGCTCTGATTCTGACCTACATGTACTGTCTGCTTGGCTGGGACTGTGTACATTTAATCCTGAACTTCAAGAAGGACAGCTGCCTCCCTTTAAGCTGCCTGTCAGTCCTAGTGTTTGGTGAACATTTGCCAAAATATGTAAGAACATTTATAGCAGAACTGGCATGGGGGGCAGACAGGTTTCTGCTTACCAGTGAAGCCTGTCCATTGGGGGTGCAGTGGGTACCACCCTGAATGGTTCATCTCAACTCAGTAAGAAACAGTGTTAATTGTGCCTGATGAGTAAAGCCAACAATAAAACTAAGAGAGTAGAAGTCAGTCCAGGAAGGGCCCATTGTGTTCTTACTTAAATACTATAACTGGTTTTATTTATTCATTTACTTATTCTGAGAAGGCGTTTTGCTCTTGTTGCCGAGGCTGGAGTGCAATGGCACGATCTTGGCTCACTGCAACCTCTGCCGCCTGAGTTCAAGTGATCCTTCTGCTTTAGCCTTCCAAATAGCTGGGATTACAGGTGCCAGCCACCACACTGGGCTAACTTTTGTATTTTTAACTACAGACAGAGTTTCACCATGTTGGCCAGGCTGATCGTGAACTCCTAAGCTCAAGTGATCTGCCCACCTCTGCCTCCCAAAAGTGCTGGGATTACAGGCAAAAGCCACCATGCCTGGCCCCATAGCTGTTTTAAAAACACAAATATTCCCAGATTAGATAGCCTCCCCCTCCAAGAAAATCAACTTCATATCACAAAAGAGTTTGGCAGAGGCTGGAGGATCTCTTGAGGCCAGGAGTGAGACTCCCTCTTTCTAAAGAAAAAAAATAATTGAAAGAAAAACATGGAATTATTTATAGCATTGACCAGAGATATACTCTCTCACTTTTGAGCACAGATGCAGAATCCTGAATTAAATATCAGCAAGCTAAATGTTCCCACACACACACACAATTAAATCATAAGACAGGCATTCTTCACTTATTTCTTATTTTGATATTAAGAAATCTAGGAATGTAATTCAACCAATAATAACTTAAAGAGTAGTTATATCAACAGATACATGAAATTATGTTACCAAATTAAACATTCAAATAAGTATAATAATAATTTTAAAACCCTCCTAGCAAATTAAGAATAAAAGAAAGTTTATTAACATGATAAAACCCCAAGCAAATATCATACATTGTTTTAAAACGATTACAGGCAACATCAAGGCAAAATGCCCTGCATATTATTCACTATATTAAAAATAGAAACCATGGGGAATTAAATAGGGATTTAAAAAACATGTTCCTGTAAAAAATAAAAAATAGGGAGCCCAGAAAGAGCCCTCATACGTGGGGTGCAGAAGTGCCCTGTACATAAGCTGAGATGTGATAGGACGTTCTGCAAATGTTGCTTATATATCTGCCTGCCTATTTGAAGTATGCACCATTGTATGCTTTCCTTTCATATGCAAATGTAAATTATATGCACCATATGCTTTTCTTCATATGCAAAAGTAAATCCAAAGTTGACTACAGACGTCAATGCAAAAAGGTGAAACAATAAAATTCTTAGAATAGATTTTAAGAGACTATTTTATTATTCTATATAGAGAAAAATGTCTTGATGTCTTGAAATAGACTTAAAGGTACAAGACACAATGGAAACAACTGATATATTTACCACATTTAAATTTAAAACATCTGTAAAATACGAGATATTTCAAAGCCAAAGACAGCCAGAATCTGAGACTACACATGGTCAGTGCACACAACAGATGAAGGATGAGTATCGAGCGTTTATAGAGCAAGGTCCTGCTCTAAACAAGAGCCATGGAGAGACAACTCAGAGAAGAGGAGCCTGGGTAAATTCTCTGAATTTGAGCAACAGAAGTTGCTCAAACTTGCCAGCAATTAAGAAAGCACAAATCGAAATCACAAAGATAGACCCTTTCTCATCATCCATTAGAACAGCAAAAACATTTGTGTTTTATGGGAAGAATGGCTGAAGATGTGGAAAATGGAGCATCTGTATGCTGGTAGGACTACAATTGAAAGCACAGAACAGTTCGGCAAAATCTGGTAAAAGATGCTGGTACGTGGATACATTTTGTTTCATACATTCAACTCCTAGGCAGATATTTAGAGGACAGTGCTTGCTTCTAAACCTAAGAAGACAAATGTCCCTTCCTGCATTGTAACAATCTAATAGTCCATGAGGAAGAAGATACAAGATTGACATCCTTATCACACCAAAGTACATGCTGGCGTAGTTAGGTACGACAGCTAAGATTTCAACGAGATTTAATTCTTCATAGAAAGATTTTAATTCTCCCTTGATCACTTTCCCAATTGGCTTGAGTCATAGGACGCAATTATAAATAATTACAATGGCTTGTAATCATGAGGAGTTTGAGACTAGCCTGGCAATGTTGCTCAGTAAAGATTGAGCCACAGGGAAGAAGAGAACACAGTGGCCAAGAGAGATGAGCTGCAGCTACAGAGACCAACATGGATCAATCTTAGAGGGGTAACGCCAAGTGAGAAAAGGGAAAGTTGCTCGATCATGTGAGCAATAGTATATCATTTGTGTAGTAGTTGAGAATTCTATGAAATATCATGCTGTATATTGCTATGAACGCTTACATGTAAAAGAACATATTTCAAAGCCAAGCATGGACATGGGACTCCCTGTCGTGATAGCTGTGCCCTCTGGGGAGAGAAAGAGGGAAGGAGAGAGGGAGAGGAAGACAGGGAGGATGGGAGAACGTCTCCAAATAGGAAAAAAGCAAAGATCTGGTGTACTTGGTGGACACATGTGGTTGTGTGGCTTCTTAGAGATGTCTTATGACGTTTTATCATTCACTATCTTAGAGAATGCTTAGGCCCACACATTCTCTCAGCAAAGGCGGGTTTGAGGCTGAATCACACATTCCTGCCTCTTGGAGGCTTGAGTAGGGTACATGGAAGAATGTGAACTTAGAATCTGGAAGGCCCTATTCTCTTGGCTTACATTGTCATAGTGAGCCCCTTGGGTCATCAGCTGAAAGCCACACAGGCCAGCGGGGCAGACACTATGGGCCACTGACCCCACAGTCTTGCCAGTCTCCTGTCCTTCTATTCCTCCCACTAAGGAAAAAAAAAATGACTTCCCAATTTTCCTTGCAGCTAGAGGTAGCTTGTGGATTCAGAACTGGCCAAGGGGGACAATGTCTGGGTACTTCTAGGAAAGGCAGGAAGAGAGAAAATCTAAGTCAAGAAGGAACGTTTCTCCAGTCTCCCGAGCATGATAAATGGCTGCTGAACTTCTCAACTGCCATCCAGATAAAACTCTTGTAATGTAAAAGAGAGAGGAAGAGGTTTACAGAGAGTGTAGAGTTCCCCAAATCACCCTGCCTGCCTCCTTCCTTACATCCAAAGTAGAAGAAATAACCTCTCCATTGATTGTTATGAAAAGGCATCTTCATTAATACAGTCACTTTAGGTTTAAAAAGGTAATTTACTGGAGAGTTACCGAGATGAACACAGAACCCAAGTCTCCCACTGAGGAGCACGTGCACACGCTGCCAAGAATACCCTCAATCCACATCTCCCAGGTTCCCTTCCTCAGCACAAATTGTAGGGACAAAGGACCTGCCCCAGCTTGGTTCATATTTCTCACACTGAGCTCCAGCAGTGGTCACGTGACAGAACCCTGGCCACTGGGAGCTTTGAGTCATGGGGGTCAGCTCAAGAGAAGAGAGCCAGATGGACATTCCCCACAAGGTCCACTGCAGAACAGACTCTGATTTTTTTGTTTTTTCTGAAGCGTAGTTGCAAAATCTTGGCTCACTGCAACCTCTGCCTCCTGGTTTCAAGTGATTATCCTGCCTCAGCCTCCCAAGTAGCTGGGACTACAGGTACCCACCACCACACCAGGCTAATTTTTTTTAATTTTTAATACAGACAGGGTTTCACTATGTTGGCTGGGCTGATCTTGAACTCCTGACCTCAGGGGATCCACCTGCCTCGGCCTCTCAAAGTGCTAAGATTACAGGTGTGAGCCACTGCACCCGGCCAACTGTTTGATTTTTATTTTGAGTAACTCGCAGGGCTTCCTGCATTCCCTGTTCCTTTTCCCTCCTCCAGACCTCCCCAGAGACTGCTTTTATGATATTCAGCATGAGGGTCAAAGCAGGTTCATCAGCCTAGTGTGGTTGAACTGATTGTTATTAACTATGAATAAAACAATTAGAAAAATATTAGCAGTATACAGGGTTATATTTTGCCCTGACATAGTAAAAGGCTACTCCTAAAATCCACTTTAAACAGCAATATTTTTGCTTCACTTTCATTGTTAAATACTTTTTTCCCCTTATCTTTAACCTCGACATTATTAAAACTGCACCAAGAATCCATTTTAAAAATCTCACTGTGACATTTCAGCAGAAAAATGACCTTACCATTTTATAGGTGCTGCAATCATTTGGCAGGATACAACAATTTTTTTCCTCCTCCAATAAATCAACATTCTAGAAAGTGCTTGTTTAAAACTCTTTGTTCAGTTGTCATTCGTAAGTGGGCTAGCACTTCCAATCACACAAAATGAAGAATGGCTAAATCGCAAACAATTTCTGTGTCCCTGCTTCTTGCAAACTGTTTCATCTTCTTATTTTATTTTATTTTTTAATTTATTTTACTGTTGGTGCATACCATGTCTGGCATTTCTCCCCATGTTATCCCTCCCCACCCCCCGCTGTCTCTCCCCTACGCCCCCCAACTGTCCCCTGTGTGTGGTGTTCTCGTTGTTCAACACCCACCCATGAGTGAGAACATGTGAAGCTTGGCTTTCTGTTCCTGGGTCGGTTTGCCGAGAATGAGGGTTTCCTCTTGATCGTGCTTCACATCTCATCTCCAAGGTGAGCCGAAGCCTTTGCAGGGTTCACAACGGTGTCTTCAGTGCTGAGCAGATTCCACAAGGTAGTGAATGTAGTTTAAAAGTTGACTATGCATGACTGCAGGCATAAATCAGACTTTTTTCCAAGTGATTTTTTTTTTTTTTGCTCGTCATTTTCTCACGTGGCCTCTCAAATAATAGAAACAGCTTGTTGAATCTTTTTGTCCCCATTGGAAAATGACAAGTGATTGCTCTGCAGCCATGTTTGGAGGCACCTGGTGGGGGTGGGAGCAGGAGAGGGTGATGCAGGCGCTGGTCCCTGCTGATGGTGAAGTTCCTGACGACGATGACAGTGTGTGTGTGTGGTGGAGGGGTGGGGGCGATGGTATTTGCAAAAGATATGGCAACCATCCATTTAGGGCTGGATTTTTTTTTAAGGTACCATGCTGGTCCCTGGTTACTTTGCTCACATTATTTCCTTTAATTCTCACAACAGCCATATGGGAGCATGCTAAGATGATGAGGGCGATGACTGCTATTGTTATTTTTACCATTATTATTATTACCATTATATTATCTCCATTGTATAGAGAAGAAACGTAGGCTCAGAAAATGGACACACACGGCAATGTGTCCATCTTAGGGAATGGAAATCACAAACACTGTTCTTCACTTAGAATGTTCTGGAAAATAATTGTTTTAGTCCTCTGATTCGAAAGTAGGGATACCTAATTGGGGTTAATCACCTTGTGAAACTATAGCAGGGAAAGGAGAACCATGCTGGCACGGAGGCGGGTGAGTGCAAAATCGGCCCCTGGGAAGGAACCGAAAGCACATTTATTTTAAATCTGTCATAAAAATTCCTGGGTGTAGAAGGCATTCTAACCATTGCCCTGCTCTCAACTTCAGCAGCTGGTCAACATTTTCCAAGTCGTGATTGAGCCCCTACTTGGCCTTAGACCCTCAGTGGCCCTGTGGGCACAGCTCTGCAGGAGGCACTGCGGAGCTGACTAAAGAACAGGCAGACAGTTTACAATAGCAAAGGCCTGGAACCAACCCAAATGCCCATCGATGATAGACTGGACAGCGAAAATGTGGCACATATACACCATGGAATATTATGCAGCTATCAAAAACGATGAGTTTGCATCCTTTGTAGGGACATGGATGAACCTGGAAGCCATCATTCTCAGCAAACTGACACAGGAACAGAAAACCAAACAC
>PVKV010032869.1:0-19325 GCA_004027835.1 Alouatta palliata
TGAGGGTGATGAATTCAGGCTAGGGAAGACCTTGAATCCAGGGAAAAAAAGAAAAGAGAGTAGCCTCAGGTAGGGTGCAAGGTCAAGGTAAGGGGCTGGATTCTTACAAACAAAAGGACTATATGGATCAAAAGGGGAGTCTCTTGGAGGGGGGCACCTTACCACAGATCTAAAATACAAGTGGTGATTAAGAAAAAGGGACAATAGTCAGCACCCAGAAGAACCAGGTGGAGGTCATAGGTAAGGACAGAGTACCTGAGAGTCCTATCAGGTGGCAGGGAGGGGCCCCAAGGGTGGGGTGGGAGGCACTGAAAGAACAACTCTCACACAGAGTGGGATTCCATGTATGTTGTATTTCAGAGAGAAAATAAGGAAGGGAATGGGGTGGTTCCAAGGGGAGAGTACCAGGCCTATGTGAGAGAGGCAGAGGAGGAAATGCTGAGAGCTTTGAGTGAGAAGTAAAACGGAAGCACTAGAATGCTCCAGGCCTGAAACTACAGACTGACGTGCAGGGAACCAAGGTGGCCACAGGGAGTCAAGGGGGCCGTCGACATCAGTGATTTTATCTGGGGTGGAGGGTGGGTTTCAACAGAGGGAAGGTCGGGGGCATGACCCCCAGGCGGGCCTATCCAATCATCTGAGGGGTGAGCAGTGTTGAGCTCAGAAAAAGTAAGGGGAAAAAGCAGTCTCCAAAAGGAATACAGACAATAGCAAAAGAAGAAACTGAGCCCAAAAGATGTTTCTGATAGGCCGCCTTGGGGTCCTGCATCCTCAGGTGAGAATCACTGGTAGACGTGGGAGGAGGGAGGGCCTGGCAGAGATGTGGAGTGCGAGGCGAAGAGGTACATGCGGTGGGGCTGAGGGAGGCTTCAGGGTCAAGACTGTCAGGTGTGGGAACACGGTTCCTGACAGACCACAAGGATGACAGCAAGCAAATGGATGTAGCCGAAAGGCACCAGGGACCATGGTGGTGGAGCTGGGATTTCCAACGCCTTGGTCCCAGACTGGAGGACTCAGGTGGAAGAGTGAAGCTGAGAGAAGGGCCCCGTGATACAGAGGAAGTGGGCTGTGCAGGCGAGAGCAGAGAGCAGGGGATCTGTTGTCATGGGGAAGGAAGGCGCTAAGGGGGATGGAGACAGTGTGGAAGGAGAGTGTCTTGAAGACATGGGCGCTAAGGAGGGACAAGGCGGGAGGAGGGTGGGACTGGCAGGGGCACCCAGGAAAAGCGGAGGAGCTGGGTCTCAGGCAGAGCAGGAGAGGCAGGTTAAGACTGGGTGTGTTTGTGTGGATGTGTGGGGAGGAAAGAGTGAGTGCTGATGACAAAACTGCTGTGGTGACAGGAAGAAGGTAGGGGATTCAGAGGCGCATGCTCCCCAGAGTTTTTGCACATGGTTTAAGAGAAAAGGATGTGAAAGGAATTAGGAAGGTTTCTGGGAGTCAGGATTGTGGGGTGCTGGAAAGGACGCATAGCCTGGGCCAGTGGGGCATGAGCATGGACAGCTGGGCAGAGCTTGTGGATTCGTTATGGTACGTGTGACAGAGATGACTGCATCTGCTGGAGCAGTGGGTGCGGGGCCAGGTCAAGAAGGGAGGACGCACCTGAGAACATGACTCAGGCAGTGGGAGAATCACAGATGGTGCTGGGAGAAGGCAGGATGGTGCAGGTGGGACAGTACCGTGCTATGCAGCAGAGGAGGAAAGCAGGAGGAATGACCAGCCCGGGCCCGGGAGCTGGGAGAGCAGAGGGTGAGTTGGCAGCATGTGGGAGAGCAGGACACAGGAGAGGTGTTCCCCAATGGGCAGGAAGAATGAGTTGGAGCAGGTTACAGAGCCCAGCAGCTTAGAGAGGTGAGCTTGTTGAGAGGATCAGGGAATGTGCTGCATCGAGGGATGATCTGCATCCAAATCCTTGGTTTTGCTGTTCAGGAGTGGCAGAAATGAATGGAGGTATAGTTTGTGAAGCAAAATATTCACAAAGAGAAAGAGCCTGTAGTTCCAAGGTGCGGGGGCTGGGGAACAGGGTGGGAGTGGGGGGTCCTATGCCAAAAACCGGTAAGGAGGGAGGGACAGAGGGAATCAAGGGACTTTACAAGGTCTACGGAGAAGTCCATGGAAGAGAAATCGTGGTATAGGTAAGACAAGCAAGGAAGGAGGGCGAGGTGGGACACCAAAGTAGGAGGGGGCAGCGGTTATGGTGCCTCAGAAATGTTGGGACCTATGTATCAGTGAGAGGGAAGGTGAGAGGAAAGGTCGGGGGATGCTATTTAGAGAGGAAACCGTTGTGTCCTTAGTGGCAGAATGGAGAAGGTAAAATGATCAGAGTTCATATCAGACAGCAGATGAACTGAATACAGCACACTGGGGACAAAGAGGCTGGCAGTAGCAACAGTGAGGGCAGCTCAGGCTGCGAGCAGACCTTAAGGAAAAGACTCCTGAGTGCATGGATTGACCCTGAGGTGGAAGGGAATGTAGACTAGATGTTGAAGACCAATCAGAGGGTCTCAGAAAGATAGCAGTGTAAGAAAAGGCAGTGGATGGCTGGTGAAAGGTTGCAAACTTTATCTAGTCTGGAGTCAGAAGGCACTATGTGGGTCGTGAGATGGGTCAGTGATGTTGATGGGAAAAGAAAGGGACAAGAGGGGTGTAAGAGGAGAAATAATGTCATAATTTGTGTGGATGAGGGGCAGAACTGAGCTTTGAGAGGCAGCAACATGGAAAACGGCAAGATGGAAGACAGAATTCCCAAAATGGGGGCTGCGCCAGACCTCACAGTGCAAACTGTTGAAATAAGCAGTATTAAGGCCAGACCATAGGAGCAGAGCAGACTGGAGAAGCAAGAGCCTGGGCATTTGCAAACTGAGGCCCTTAGGAGAAAATGGGGGAAAGGGCCAAAGAAACTGTGGTTACAGAGAGGGCATCAGGGATCATGGCACATTAAGACAGCAGCTCCACAGAAACCACTAGCAGATAACTCAGGAACTTGGTGATGGACTCGTGGTTTGAGTCCAGAATGTGGGCAAAAAGATGCTTACAAATGGCAAAGGAGGGACTGCTAAGCAATGCAGAGAAGACAACTTGCAGTGATCATAAATCCTTGGTTTTGCTGTTCAAGAGTGGGAGAAAGGTACGGAAGTGCAGATTTCGAAGCAAAATATCCATAGACATCATGAGGCTCCAGTAGGGGTGGGGGACACAGGCTTCAAGCCTAGTGGAGCATCATAGGATTAGTGGGAAAAGTAAGGTCAGTAGCAGATGGGGACACAGCTAGACAGTAAATCCAGTGGTAGTCAGGGCAGCAGAGCTGGATAGAGGCAAGGGTAATTCTTTCTTGGGAGCCAAGAGTGGAGGAAAGGCAGAACAGGACAGAGGCCAGAACCTGAGTAAGAAGAAGGTCTTAAATCCTAAACAAAGGTATAGTGACAGTAGTGTGGTCTAGAGGGAAAGAGGAAACGGTGGATTGGGACAGCCTCAATAGCAAGCAATATGGGCAGGGGTGCATCAGCTCACGGGAGCCCTATCGGAGGTAAACGGATATAGTGGAGGAGAGAAGAGAAGGAAGTGTTGGGACTGGCTGTGGAGTTTTGCAGGAACTCACTTCACGGAACAAAAAGAGAAAAGAGGAGGCTGGAGTGGAAGAGGGGAAGGAAAAGGCAGCATCTGGGAAGGCACTGGCCTGAATCAGTGGAAGATCTGGAGGAACAACAGAAAGCAGTTGTTGAAGAGAAGGTGGGATAGGGACAGGATGGAAAAGTTTGCGTGGTGAGAGCAGGTCAAAGGAGTGAGCGCATCCCTATGGAGAAGAGATGACTGAGTCTGATGAAGCGACAGGCCCTGGGTGGTTGAGAGAAATATGGGCCACAGACAGGCAGGTGCCTTCCCTTGGCCAAGAACGCAAAGAGAAGAAATGTGTCACAAGGGGAAAGGCTGCAAGAAAGAATGTGGAAGTGGGACAATGAGGCAGTGCAACTGGGGGTCACCTACAGAAGACAGAGAGGGTGGAGGGTCCCCCAGGGAAGGATGGAGGGCAGAGAGTGTGGTGGAACAACCCAAAAGCCAGGCAGGACCGCTACAGGTTGAACAAGGTGAAAGGGGAGGTCCCAGCATAGGAAGAAAGGAACCTGGAGTGCTCAGGGCAGCCTGCAAAGTTTGTCATGGGGAAGGGGAAGCGTAAAAGGGGTGGATAGCAATGGGCAGGAAAGAATGGCAGCTCCTAAAGCTTGAACTTTGTTGCAAAGGTGTGAATCTTGGGCCAGGCTCTTTACTACAGATCCAGAGGGGAAGGGTGGGTGCTGGGGATGTGGTTTGGGATGGTTTGGGTAGGGGATGAATGGGTGGGGCAGGGTTGGGGGCGGTGGGACTGGGATTGGGGGAGGATTTGGGGTAGGGTGAAGTGAGCCAAGCTGTAGACATTGAGAACACCACCTTATTAATCTGAGCTGGTGGACAATTACATGTTGAGTGTTGAAGTTAATGAATACAGGCTAGAGAAGACATCTGAGTCCACCAAAAGAAGAACAAAACAGAGTAGCTCAGAAAGGGTGAAAGGTTAAGGTAAAGGGCTGGTTTCTGGGAAACAAACAGGATGATGACCACTAAAATGGGAAGTCTCTTTGGAGGCACCTTGTCAGTGATGTGAAAAGAGGAGGGATCATTAAGGAAAAATGTCAGGAGCAAGTGCCCAGGAGAATAAGACTGAGGCCACAGGTATTAACTGAGTGCCCGGGAGTCATACTGGATGGGTCAGGGGTATGAACGGTGGAGTGTACAGGTGTCAAAAGCACAACTCTCTCATGCAGACTGGCCTTTTGGGCATGCTGTGTGTTAAGGGGTAAACGGGGAAGACAATGAGGTGGTTCCAAGTGAAAAGTGCTAGGACTGTTGGGCAGGGGCAGGGAAATGCCGAGGTCTTCTGAGTAGGAAGTGTAGCTGGAACTACCAACATACTAAATGCTAGAAATGGGAGAGTAAGGCCAGGGAGTCAAGGTGGTCGTCCACAGCAGTGATTCTTATCTGGGGTGGGGGGTGGGCTTCACCCGAGGGAGGGCTAGGGGCATGGACCCCCAGGCAGGCCTATCCAATCATCTGAGGGGTGAGCAGTGTTCAGCTTTAAAGAAGTAAGGAGAAAAAAAGCAATCGCTAAAATGAACACAGACAATAGCAAAAGAAGAAACCAAGCCCACAAGATGCTTCTGATAGGCCACCTTGGGGTCCTGCATCCTCAGGTGAGAATCACTGGTAGACGTGGGAAGAGGGAGGGCTGGGCAGAGATATGGAGTGCAAGCGGAAGAGGCACGTGCGGTGGGGCTGAGGGAGGCATCAGGGTCAAGACTGTCAGGTGTGGGAACACAGTTCCTGACAGACCACGACAAGGATGACAGCGAGCAAATGGATGTAGCCGAAAGGCACCAGGGACCATGGTGGTGGAGCCGGGATTTCCAACACCTTGGTCCCAGACTGGAGGACTCAGGTGGAGGAGTGAAGGCAAGAGAAGGGCCCCGTGACACAGAGGAAGTGGGCTGTGCGGGCAAAAGCAGAGAGCAGGGGATCTGTTGTCATGGGGAAGGAAGGTGCAAAGGGGGATGGAGACAGCATGGAAGGAGAGTGTCTTGAAGACATGGGCACTAAGGAGGGACAAGGTGGGAGGAGGGTGGGACTGGCAGGGGCACCCAGGAGGAGCAGAGGAGCCGGGTCTCAGGCAGGGCAGGAGAGTTAGGTTGAGACTGGGTGCCTTTGTGTGGATGTGGGGAGGAAGGTGGGGGGAGTAAAGAGTGCTGATGACAAAACTGCTATGGTGACAGAAGAAGTAGGAGATTCGGAGGCAGATGCTCCCCAGAGTGTAACGAAAGGACATGAAAGGAATCAGGAAAGTTTAGGGGAGTTAGGGATGTGGGGCCCTGGTAAGGACCTGCAGCCTGGGCCACTGGGATGTGAGCATGGAAAGCAGAGTGTGTGGATTCGGTATGGTACGTGTGACGCAGAGATGACTGCATCTGCTGGAGCAGTGGGTGCGGGTCCAGGTCAAGAAGGGAGGACATACCAGAGAACATGACTCAGGCAGTGGGAGAATCACAGATGGTGTGGGGAGAAGGCAGGATGGTGCAGGTGGGACAGTACCTCCCTATGCAGTTCAGGAAGAAAGCAGGAGGAACGACCGGCCTGGGCCCAGGAGCTGGGAGCTGGGAGAGCAGAGGGTGAGTTGGCAGCATGCGGGAGAGCAGGACACAGGAGAGGTGTTCTCCAGTGCGCAGGAAGAATGAATTGGAGCAGGTTATGGAGCCCAGCAGCTTAGAGAGGTGAGCTTGTTGAGAGGATCAGGGAATGTGCTGCAGCAATGGGGGCACGCCAAGGAGCAAGAGTGTAGGTGTGAATGCAGAGTCCTCTTTTGCCCAAAAGGGGCAAGCGTTTGATGCGGGTCATGGAGGAGAAAGCACGGTGTGGGTAAGACAAGGGAGGAATGAAGGAGAGATGAGATGAGGCCACAGAAGCAGTGTGCAGAGGTGTTGGCACCTTGGAAACACTGAGAACAGTGTGTCAGTAAGGGCATGGTGAGATGATGAAAGGCCAGGGGACACAACAGAGAGACGAAACCACTGTTGCTTAGAGGCAGGACTGAGAATATAGTGACCAGTGAGAATACAGGATGGTTAGGGGTGAACTGAGACAGCAGATGGACTCAGTACAGCAGGTTGAGGACACGGACGCTGGCAGTGGTGGCACTGGTTGGGGGCATGGCAGGAAGGGGTCAGAGCTCAAGAAATATTCCTGAGTCTGTGGATTGACTTGGAGGCGGCAGGGCACCGGCACTGGATGTTGAAGATGAGGTGGAGCGTGACTGGGAGATGGCGGTAGAGGAAACAGTAGATGGGTGGTATAGGATTTACATGTGAACCTCGTGTGGCAACAGTGAGATGCTGGAGTGGGGCAGCCATGTGGAGGTGGTGTGATGCGAGTGGGGTCCTGGAAGCTGATGGGAAAAGAAAGATTTGTGGTGCATGAGGGGAAACAACATCATGAGCCTGTGGGGAGTTACTGCCCATACAGGGTCCAATGCAGAAAAGGGGAAGGAGGAAACCAGAGTTCCCCAGATGGGGCTTTATCAGATCTCAGGGAAGTTGGTACCATGCCTTTTATCAAGGCCAGCCCACAGGACTAGGGCAGGGTGGAAAAATCCCAGGCTTTTCCAAAGTGGATCCTTAGAAGAAAGTAGGGGAAAAGCACCTAAGTCACTCAGGGTGAATGGAGGAAACGGGGCATCACTGCACATTTAGGCAGCACCTGCATGGAACCTACTGACAGGTAACCTTGGGGCTCGGGGATGGACTCATGTGTTCTGAGTCCAGTATGTTGGCAGAAAGATGCTTGCAAGTGTTAGAGGGAAGTAATGGAGAGGAGACAATTCCCAGTGACCACTGAGTCTGAGCTTCTGTTGTCAAGGGAGCCTGAGAGGATGGAGGAGGTGTAGTTTGCAACTGAAAATATGCACTACATCACACTTCACTACAGAGGCGCATGAAGTTAGAAGAAGGGGCCTTCAAACACAGGTAGCATCTTAAATTTAGTGGGAGATTAGGTCAGTAGTAAATGGGCACATCGAAAGGCAGTATGCCCAGAGGTTGGAGAGGATGAAGGTTTGGGTGCTGATACAGGGGCTTCATTTTTGGAGACTTTTTGAGAAGGCAGAGAGGAGGAAAGGAAGGACAGGATGGATGGCAGGACCTGTGTAAGAAGAAGGTCTTAAATTCTAAACAAGGTGTAGAAAAGGTAGTGTGGCCAAGAGGGAAAGAAGAAATGGTGGATCTAGATGGCTTCAATGGGTAGTACAAGATCAGGCATGATGGGCAGGGGTGCATCAGCTCACGGAGGCCCTATCAGAGGTAAATGGAAATAATGGAGGTGAGGGAAGGAGGAAGTGGCAGGATTGGCTGGAGAGTTTTGTAGAAACTCACTTCATGGAACAGAAAGAGAAAAGAGGTAACAAGGCTGAAGTGGAAGAGGGGAAGGAAAAGGCAGCCCAAGAGAAGGCATTGGCCTTCCCTTAGGAAGTGGATGAGTGGAGTGAGTGAAGATCTGGAGGAACAATAGAAAACAGTTGTTAAAGAGAAGGTGGGATAGGGAAAGGATGGAAAAGTTAGAGTGGTAAGAGCAGGTCAAAGGAGTGAGCGCATCCCTATGGAGAAGAGATGACTGAGTCTGATGAAGCGACAGACCCTGGGTGGTTGAGAGAAATATGGGCCACAGACAGGCAGGTGCCTTCCCTTGGCCAAGGAAGCAAAGAGAAGAAATGTGTCACAAGGGGAAAGGCTGCAAGAAAGAATGTGGAAGTGGGATGATGAGGCAGTGCAGTGGGGGTCACCTACAGAAGACAGAGAGGGTGGAGGGTCCCCCAGGGAAGGATGGAGGGCAGAGAGCGTGGTAGAAGGGAGCCAGGCAGGACAGCCACGGGCAGGACAGCCACAGGCAGGACAGCCACAGGTGGAGCCAGGCAAAGGGGGAGGTCCCAGAGTAGGAACGAAGGAAGCTGGAGTGCTCAGGGCAGCCTGTAAGGTTTGGCATGGGGAAGGGGAGGCATAAAAGGGGTAGACAGCAATGGGCAGGAAGGAATGGCTGCTCTTAAAGCCTTGGACTTTATTGTAAAGGTGCGAATCTTGGGCCAGGCTCTTTACTATGGATCCGGTGGGGAAGGGTGGTGATGGGGATGGGGTATGGGGTGGGGTCTGGGTTGGGGTTGACTGGGTTGGAAAGGAGGGAAGGGTTGGGAGCAGTGGGGTGTGAGTGGGAGAGGAGGTAGGGAACCAGATGGGGGAGAACCAAGTCAAATTCTGGGTTGGAAAAACTTCTTATTTAACTGAGCTAATGGGTTACATGTCTAATGCTGAGGGTGATGAATACAGGCTGGGGAAGACTTCTGAATCCACCGAAAGAAGTAAATGATAGTGGTTTCTTGTAGGTCAAAAGGTCAAGGTAAATGGTTGGTTTTCAGGACACAACTGTGAACTTGGGAAGCAAAGGGGGAAGTTTCTGCAGGACTGTCTTGTCAGGGATCTGAAAAAACGAGGGGGGATTAAGAAAAACTGACAATAGTAAGCACCCATAATAAACAGGTTGAGACCGAAGATATTGACACAGTGCCTGGGAGTCCTATCAGGTGGCAGGACAAGAAGTATGGGGTGGGGAGGCATTAAAGGAACAAGTTTCCAATGCACACTGGTGTTTGGGGTCAGAGGTGTGTTAAAGGGCAAACAGGGAAAGAATGAGGTGGTTCCAAGCAGAGACTGCCAGGCCTAATGGGGGTGGGGAGGCAAAAGAGATGTTTGAGTGGGAAGTTTAATGGCAGGCATTAGAATGGTCTGGATGTGAAACGAGGGAGTGAGGCCTAGGGAGTCAAGGTGGCCGTCCACAGCAGTGATTCTTATCTGAGGTGGGGGGTGGTTTTCACCTGGAGGGAGGGCTTGGGGCATGGACCCCCAGGCAGGCCTATCCAATCACGTTGAGCTCAGAAAAAGTAAGGGGAAAAAGCAGTCTCTGGAAGGAACACAGACAATAGCAAAGGAAGGAACCAAGCCCAAAAAATGCTTCTGATAGGCCGCCTCGGGGTCCTGCATCCTCAGGTGAGAATCACTGGTGGATGTGGGAGGGAGGGCCAGGCAGAGATGTGGAGTGCGAGGGGAAGAGGCACGTGCGGTGGGGCTGAGGGAGGCATCAGGGTCAAGACTGTCAGGTGTGGGAACACAGTTCCCGACAGACCACAACAAGGATGACAGCAAGCAAATGGATGTAGCCGAAAGGCACCAGGGACCATGGTGGTGGGGCTGGGATTTCCAACGCCTTGGTCCCAGACTGGAGGACTCAGGTGGAGGAGTGAGGCTGAGAGAAGGGCCCCGTGACACAGAGGAAGTGGGCTGTGTGGGCGAGAGCAGAGAGCAGGGGATCTGTTGTCATGGGGAAGGAAGGCGCAAAGGGGGATGGAGACAGCGTGGAAGGAGAGTGTCTTGAAGACATGGGCGCTAAGGAGGGACAAGGCGGGAGGAGGGTGGGACTGGCAGGGGCACCCAGGAGGAGTGGAGGAGCCGGGTCTCAGGCAGGGCAGGAGAGGCAGGTTGAGACTGGGTGTGTTTCATGGGGAGGATGAGGGTGGGCAGGTGGAGAGAGGACAGGAGTGAGTGCTGATGACAAAACTGCTGTGGTGACAGGAAGAAGGTAGGAGATTCAGAGGCAGATGCTCCCCAGAGTGTTTTCACACGGTGTGAACGAAAGGACATGAAAGGAATCAGGAAATTTTAGGGGACTCAGGATTGTGGGGCCCTGGAAAGAGCGCATAGCCTGGGCCACTGGGCAGTTTGTGGATTCGGTATGGTACGTGTGACGCAGAGATGACTGCATCTGCTGGAGCAGTGGGTGCGGGGCCAGGTCAAAAAGGGAGGACACACCTGAGAACATGACTCAGGCAGTAGGAGAATCACAGATGGTGCTGGGAGAAGGCAGGATGGTGCAGGTGGGACAGTACCATGCTATGCAGCAGAGGAGGAAAGCAGGAGGAATGACCAGCCCGGGCCCGGGAGCTGGGAGAGCAGAGGGTAAGTTGGCAGCATGTAGGAGAGCAGGACACAGGAGAGGTGTTCCCCAATGGGCAGGAAGAATGAATTGGAGCAGGTTATGGAGCCCAGCAGCTTAGAGAGGTGAGCTTGTTAAGAGGATCAGGGAATGTGCTGCAGCAATGGGGGCACGCCAAGGAGCAAGAGTGTGGGTGTGAATGCAGAGTCCTCTTTTGCCCAAAAGGGGCAAAGTGTTTGATGCGGGTCACGGAGGAGAAAGCATGGTGTTGGTAAGACAAGGGAGGAATGAAGGAGAGATGAGATCAGGCCACAGGAGCAGGGAGGTGATTGTATAGTAGCTTAAGATGGCACTTTAAGGAAGTGTAGGCAGAAGGTTGAGAAACTGAAATCATTATGAATGATTATATGGTAGGCAAAGCGTTTGCCTAACATTGTTAAAAACATTGTTTGATGCAGGTCATGGAGGAGAAAGCATGGTGTGGGTAGGACAAGGGAGGAATGGAGGAGAGGTGAGAGGAGGCCACCGGAGCAAGGGATAGATGCGTTGGCACCTTGGAAACATTGGGGAACGCAATGTGTCAGTAAAAGGCATGGCAAGATGATGAAAGGCCAGGGGACACAACAGAGAGAGGAAACCACTGTTCCTTAAAGGCAGAACTGAGAATACAGGACGGCTAGGAGTGAAGTGATACAGCAGATGGACTCAGTACAGCAGGTCGAGGACATGGATGCTGGCAGTGATGGCATCGGTGGGGCAGTGAAGGAAGGGGTCAGAGCTCCAGAAAGATTCTTGAGTCTGTGGACTGACTTGGAGGTGGCAGGGCACGTAGGACTGGATGCTGAAGATGAAAAAGAGTGTCTAGAAGATGACCGTGGGAGGCAACACTGTGTGTAGACTGCAAAATGTCCATCCGAATGGAGTGAGAGAGAAGCTGAAGTCTGGCAGCCATTGGAAGGCAGTTTTTGGAATGCAAGTTGGGTGACAGAAGTTTATGGCAAAAGAAGGGACAGGAGGCAGGTGAGAGGGGAGATAACCTTATGAATTTGTGCAGGGCTCAGCATCAGTAAAAGGGCCGACATGAAATAGGGGAAGGTGGAATGCAGAGTTCCCAAACTGGGGGCACTGGCAAATCTCAGGGGCAAGTCGGTGGTATGTTCGGGGTAACAACACTTAACCTCTCGTGGTAACTACTTCATTGAGTGGGAAAACAGAAAAAGAACAAATTTTGTAGAGGGTGATGGTAAAGCAACCCCAACCAATATGGAAGGCAGTGTTGGCCAACTGATATGGAGGGCAGTGTTGGTAATCACTGGAAGTCAAGATTTTGAAAGCAAAAGATTAACAATGTAAAATTTGCAAGTGTGGGGGTTGGACACAGGTTATTATGTGTTTAATGTGATCTCCAGCAAAATTAGCAGAGGCCAAAATGAAAAGGAAGTATTACTCTGTTTAACAAGATTGGAATTAAGGGGACAGTATACAGGTTATATCAATTTGGGAATTATTTAGGAATGTTAGAGTTGGTAAGGTAGGTATTGTTGCCCCTTGATCCAAATTACAGAATAATGGCAAAGAGGAAAAGTATATAGAAAGACCTTGTCATTAGGGAATTTGGTGGCTGCCTTAACTCCTTCAGGGAAACACCTAATGAATGCGTAGTCAGGAGAATAAACAGTCCCATACAGAGATAGATTTATGAAGCCAAGTCTGAAGGAAGAGCTTCATTAGCAATCCCCAGAGTGTCAGTTCTACTAGTCAAGGATGCAGGTGAGTATGTTGGATACCAAGAGAACAGAAAGGAAGTGTTCTGAACACTGGAGGTGGGTCAAGGAGGAAGCTTATACATACATATTCACATGTGAATCAATTTCAAGGATGGATGAACAAAGACTGGGTGGTACTAATAGAGCAGGATTTTTTTTTTCCCTAAGGCAAAAGGCAGAAATGAGTGGGTATGCCATGATTAAATTGCATTCTGTAGAGATGGGGTTAAGTAGTCAGCAATAAAAATTAGAGATATTGAGGATGATGGGGTAGAAAAGGGGTATCAAATAGGTAGAAAGATGGCTTGAAAGGGAATGAGAGAAATTTCAGTGAGTCTGAGGAATGGCAGACTGGGAATAAGACAAATGAGTGGGTGAATAAGGAGGTCTCAGACTGAGAATCCTGGTAGATCTTCCAATGGGTCAAATTTTAGGAATACTGATTTTAGAGCGAGGCTGAAGCCAATTCTAGTGATAAAGGAAGGGGGAAGGGTGGCTGAATCGTAATGTTCTACCAATCCCCCTTTTTTAGTGTTTGAGTTAAAATTCAGATTAAATGCTTGGCTTAGAAGAATGCAAAGTTTCCCCATTAATATGGATCCCAGTGAGTGAGTGGAGGTGAGTTAAAGAACTTGGCAAATCTTACTTAACTGAAGTTGTGTTTTTAGTATGGAATGCTGAGTTAATATGGTTAATACTGAACAAAAAATAATGGAAGGGAGACTACAGATTCAGAGAAGAGCTACAAGTCTATCAGATTGTATAGTAGCTTAAGATGACACTTTAAGGAAGTACAGGCACGAAGTCAAGAAACTGAAATAATTATGAATAAGTCTATGGCAGGCACTATTTCTAATGGAAATCAGAAAATAAACTCACATACATGTACTGTTACAGCTGATCTCAGTATGAATATTTTCTATTAAAGATTGTTTTAAAATAAGTTGTTTACATTTGTCAAAACGGTTTCAGGTAATGAGAAATATGATGCAATAAAACCTGATAAAAGCAATACAAAGATTAGAATGGTTGTGAATAGGTAGTGGAATAAAAAGTTAAATTGGTAGTGGCATTAAACAGGTCCAACATGTGGAACAATTGGTAGAATGTTGTGTATATAACACATATTGTTACTGGTGCAATAAATATTCAGAGGAAACAAAGCTGCTGAAAGATAATGAATGCTTAGAAGGAATGTTGCCTTAGAGGCTTTTCTAAAACTTTCTGGGTAAAGGACAAATTCTTGAAGGATGAAAGATAATATGTAGGACTAATTACACAGAGACTTACGATGCCCATAGTCTTTCAACAAATTGCTTTTGAGAGGAGGTGTTATGGTAATATATTGATGTTGGGTTAATGCGAATTTTTCAGATAGGGTAGATTTTTATACATTTATAGAGTAAAGAGGAGGAGGAAAGATTGAAGGTAGATTGAAGAAAGGAATAATTGATGGAACAACTTCCTGGAAGAGATTAGAGGATATGTGTTTTTTGAACTCTTGGGAAGACTTGATTCTAGAGAGGATAAAGGGAAAAAGTGGATAATTCTAGAATTAAACACCAAAAGGTTCTATGTATCTGGCACCATGTAAAGCAAATTACCTATTATTTCATTTCATTTCATCCTATAAAAACCCTAAGAGATCAAATAATTTGTCCAAGATTACACAATTAGTATATAGCAGGATTAGAATTCAAATCCTTATCTGTCTATCAAACCTTTATTCCTTTCTATTATGCTATACTCTTTTCAAGTTGAAGGAAATCAAAAATCAAGAATTTGTTTTTTCATTGTGATTGTAAGGAAAAACATTATTTTTCTGAAATGAGACATACTGATGTTTAAGACTTTGAGGTGATAAGTAAAATTTGGAATATCTGTGATGGGAAAATGCAAAAAGGAAGGAATGGATAAAAGATATCTATTACCATCTATGGCCTGGTATTTCACTTCTTTCATTGTATAGCATAGATTTTAGATTGGTCATGGATGAAAAATTTGAGAATTCTGACAAAAACTAATAGAAAGGAGTTTTTAAGCAGGTATATGATGGGTCAAATATAAACTTACTGCTAACAAAACTTTAAACAATTCCCTATATGCCAAACTTTTATAAACAAAAATCAAACTATCAAGCAAAAGAGTCCATAGCCAGCAGACCAAATGTTGAAATATCTGGGCTAATTTGTAAGATCTATGTTTTAAAACTCCTTAGTGAAGAGGGGCGAGAAAACCTCTCTCCTCTTTTTCCTCTCGGTGGAAATGTTTTCTTGTTGTTGGTTTTTTCCTATACTATATATGTAATTTCCATTTGTTGTTTTGTGTATTTTGGTATTATAAAATTGTACTTCTTAGATTCTGTTAATGATACTTACTGGGGTGTGAGGCACCTGCATTATCAGTTAGTAAAATGAACCTGGAGAAGTGGGAAGAGCTAGTATTCTCAATTGGCAAGAGATTGATTCTTCGATGGGTTCAGCATTTCAGTTCCCTCTGAAATTAAGTGGCAAAGTAATAGCATCCCTTAAAAAACAGAATGTTGGTGAGAGGTAGAACAGCAGGAGGAATTTTGAAACATAGAGAGATGGCTACTAGAAAAAAAGCAATGAAGTGCAGAGTCTCCCAAGATGATGGTAGAAGCCACAGGACTACATTAAGATTGGGCCCAAATACTAGTTTAGAAGAGGGTAAAAAAAACTAGCTTTACTTAAGCGTATAGCCAGCTTAATTACTGGCTAGTGGACATATTTCAGACAAATCTAACTGGAGAGAAAAACAGACCAGGAGAGAAAGCCAAGTTATAAGGAAATAGAGAAACCTCACAAAAGGATAAAGGAGGTAATTAAAGGTTAAAGCCAGATAGCCTAGCGCTCAAAAGAGAAATACTGGAGGCCAGATAGGAAAGTGCCTTCCTACTCAGGGGGTTAGGGATCCACGGTGGCTGGAGAATAGAAGTAGAGTTCCACCCAGGGCCAGAGGGAACAACCTGGGATTCAGACACAGCAGTGGTGCCAACTTGAATCTACCTCGTGCTAGAGTCTGAGTAGCCTGGTCTATCACCCAACACAGATAACACTGGACAGGGGCTCCCAGGAAGCAACATCTAAGAAGGGAGTTTGGAGAGGGGCTAAAAGAAAGCAGGTTAAGCCCCAAATGTAACTGAATGATGACCAGGGATAACTATTTACTAGTGCTTTATGATTTCTTGTAACTCTGTAACTTCCCCAGTATTTGTTAATTTTTTTAACTTCTGTTTTTCCTGTACTTATGAGTAGTAAAAGTTTTCAAAACATAAATGTGGTGTGTGCTTATTTCTTTGAAAACTGGGTAACAGTTATGAGTATTGTGCAATAAATATGAGAAGAGAAGAAATCAAGTGGGAAAATGGCAGTAGGGGAATGAAGTAGAACAAATACTTGACATTCACAAGAGATAGGTCACAAGACCTTCCCAAGACTCCAAATAAGTAAATACTACTTTTGGCACTAGCTGGCTGTCTTTCAGGGGCTATTTCTACCCCCTGCAAAGACTGCATATGGGTCAAGTAGAGAAAAAAAGCCCTTCTGAATGTGGACGCACATGGTTGACTAAGCCACTCACTAGGCTGAGACATACTCTCAGACACCAGCCTTATGCTACAGGACCTTCAAAAATGATGTATTTTTAAATGCCAACAATCTACTATATAACCAAGTTCCATCTAACTCGATAGAAACTTCAAGGAGAAGTGGGTCAAGACTCTTCAAAGGAGACAACAGGTACATGAACTCTCACAGTAGTCACATTATTCCAACAGAAAACTTGAGTTCCTTTTTGTGCTACTGCTATACACACTCAGTTTCTCTTTTAAGATTAAATGTCCAGTGAATTATACTCAGGGATTTAGTTTTAAAATTAATATGTCTGCAGCAGTAACCAATTTTATAAATATATATATATTCACGCACACACAAACCCATACACACACACACTCATTATCATTACATTAAATTCTAGAAGAGAATCACATTCTTAAACTGAGCATTTGTCCAGACAGTTGAAGAGCTCACAGGGTAATGCATTCTGAATCACTTAAGTATCTCTGCCCTTCTGAGGGTTAGTACCTGCTGTAGGGTCATCATCAGGCAAGCGAACAAGAGTGTAACATATTCCTGGCTGGTTATAAGGGAGGCTGGGGGCTGGGATACAACACAGTACTTCATAGGAATCTGATGGCTCCATCTGCACTGTCACTTTCTCCAGCAGCTGGTCATTGAGAGTGTTGGTGCAGTCAAACTGAAAAGTCAGTAAATGGAAAAGATGTGAAGGATAACAAGTATTATCCTTCCCACTCATAACCCACAACTCAGCTCTGGAACCCATTACACCTTCTATCTCTAAAGATCATGGTAGGTCCTAAGATTCTTCTTTTGGCAACAGGGAGAGCCTTATTCTTGAGGTCTTTTGTTTATATTATTCATCAGCTTTTTCTCTTTCCTGAGACTGCTGTACCAAACAAGATGGCGGAAGTCTGATGGCTGTCAAATCTAAGTTCTTAGATAGCCACTTAATCTACCTTGATGTTAAGTGATGATTTAAAAAGTTGGTTATACTTTATATTGCCCAACTTCTTCACATATTTCAGTTTTATGTTCTTTAGATTTTAACCATCAAAAGTTACCCATCACATGAAGGGATCTCTATAGCTCTGATGTTAAGCAAGAAAACCAGAAATTCTGCCAAATTCATTCTCTATAAAAAGACTAGAATTACAGATAAAGGATATTTGTCTCAAAGCATACCAGCTTATACTAAATCCCTACAGGAGCCAAGGGCATTATCTTACCTGGAACACAATGTGATTGGTAAACATATGCTTGATACATCGAACAAAATATTCTGTTTCTGCTTCTGTAAGTTGAACAGGCTCAGAAGACTTGAACAAGGGTCCTATATTCATAAACTCAGGAATGGCAGCCAATTGTTCTATCAAGAAAAAAAGAATGTAGGATATGAAGAAGACAGAGAAAGACTTCACTCTGGATGCTTAAAAAATGTTTTAGTTTTCACAGCCTTACTAATAGTTGAACATTCAACTAGTATGTCCCCAAGCTTTAGTGAAATAATCTTTTAAGTAAGTGAGCTTATATATTCCTAAAAGCAAAAAAAAAAAAAAAGAAACTTAATACTTACTTATTTTAGAATGAGTTCCCTGTTAACCAACAAGATACAGATAAAAACAACAATCCCAGTTAGCAATTACAAACTGGAAAGTTCATGGACTCCAGGTAGCCTTGGCAACTATACCCTACGGTCTTCAGCCACACACATATTTGCTATACTAAGAACTGATCAAACCGAATAAAATTGGTGGACTTCATTATATTTATAATGCCTAGGGGCAAGATTATTACTTCTAACCATCAAATCATCATACCTTGGAAAATGTCTTGCCTGGAAGGAGCCAACTTCTCTGGCTTAGTAGCCACAAGTGTGATTTCTATAAAGACAGATATGAGCAAGTGAGTGAATTTCTCTCCCTACTATCAAGCTACCAATACAGACAGAGATGAGAGCAGACACTTCTAGCAGATATATAATGAGCCATTACTAAATCATACTTACAGGTTATCTGTCACTTCTGGTGGAGGACACTCAAATTAAAATGTATTTAGTGAACATATGTTGTGAAACCATAAAGTAAGCCCTAAAAATATAAAATTTACTTTAAATGGACTGGGATGTAAAAAAATTACTAAGAAAAGGAAAAACAATTTATTTTTAAAATCTTCTCATGATCAAAACAGGAAAAATTACTTGTATCAACAGAAAAATTGAAAATAAGCATAAAATTGTTTCTTCCCAGTTTTGTGTTCTAACCATTAAGCATTTATGTCTTTTTTTTTTTTCTAAGTTTTAAAGTTAGATATTCTTTGGGAATATTTTCATAATTGTGTCCCATAAATTCTTTTAAGACAAACCTCCAATAACAAAATTAATTAACTTAGAGATTATCAACTTCCGAAAATAAAAATAGGAGGCGACAGCACTAATGCTGCTCTGAGATGCACTGTGGCAACTGACTTCAGATACTGTAACATTTGCATTTAAAAAAAAAACCATCTTGGAGTGCATTTCACATTATTGCTTTTATGTAAAAACCAGGAGTGTTTTTTTTTTTTAACTCTAATAAAAATATGTCTTAAATCTAAAAGATTTATAAGGAGTGACAATTAAATGAGTATTAGAGAAAATATGCTAATATTTTTTAGTTTTGCAAAACTAACACACGGAAAAACTAATAGAGTTAACTGTTCCCATTACCTGCTTTCTGTTCAAAGATGGGAGCCATAGCGAGAGGAATTGATTTCATGTCAAACGGTTTTTCTGAAGGCTCCAACGTGTACTGGTGTAAAGCTTTTTCCATCCCTGGTACAGAGACCGTCAAGCCTGTGAAACACAGAGAAATCTCAGCATTATAACCTCATGCCAATCCTTGAATCCAAATAGGCCTGGATTTGTAATATTTATCTAAGCTTTCTGAAGGAAGAGAAAAATATAACCAAAAGTTTTATAACTTAAATATAAAAATAAAGGATATTATTGAAACTGCCTTATAAACTTGTAAACTGACTTATTTCATTCAAGGAAACATGGGAGCAGAGCATACACATTTTCAACAAAATATATGTACCTCCCAGAAAAGAAAGCAACTTAGCTATATGGGAACAATGACTGCATAAGAAAACAGGAAGAAGGTAAACTCATCCAAGAGGGAGTTCAAGGAGAACCAGGAATGTGTGAGCAATGTTCTTAAAAAATGTAAGGGGGCCGGGCGCAGTGGCTCACGCCTGTAATCCCAGCACTTTGGGAGGCCGAGGCGGGTGGATCACGAGGTCAAGAGATCGAGACCATCCTGGTCAACATGGTGAAACCCCGTCTCTACTAAAAATACAAAAATTAGCTGGGCATGGTGGCACGTGCCTGTAGTCCCAGCTACTCGGGAGGCTGAGGCAGGAGAATTGC
>PVKV010032870.1:0-19328 GCA_004027835.1 Alouatta palliata
CACACACACACACCCCCCACATACCCACACACACATCACACACACACGCACACCACACACACGCACACACGTTTTTACTATGAATAAAATCTATTGCATTCCTATTATTTAGAAAATCACATAATACATGAGGTGATATCCAAATGTTTATTTAACTCATAACTTCCATAATACATTAATTTAAACTTACAGAAATAAAAAGTATTTGAAAATGAATCCCAGAATATAGGATATTTCTATAGGAAACAAGACATGAAACGAAAGATTCAATGAGTTGAATGATGACAATGATACCCAGGGATGGATGGATTGATTGATTGATTGATTTGAAATGGAGTCTCCGTCTGTCACCCAGGCTGGAGTGCAGTGGCACGATCTTGGCTCACCACAACCTCCGCTTCCCGGGTTCAAGTGATTCTTCTGCCTCAGCCTCCAGAGTCACTGGGATTATAGGCACAAACCACCATGCCCGACTAATTTTTGTATTTTTAGTAGAGATGGGGTTTCAGCATCTTGGCCAGGTTGGTCTTGAACTCCTGACCTCGTGGTCCACCCACCTCAGTCTCCCAAAGTGCTGGGATTACAGGTGTGAGCCACCACGCCCGGCCCAGGGCTCAATTTATAATCTAATTGATCAAATTACATTAATTATAATCATGAAATGTCCCATATTTTTCTCCTATGACTTTGTATAATGCTTTTTCCAAGCAGAAAGTTCCTAGGTGTACTCACCAAGTAATTTTCTGGTCCTGTTTCTTTGCAGTGAGGGTTATCTGGCTTCCCCAGGATGGACTGGCCCATCAGCAGTGGCCGGGCTTATCGCAGGACAGACACTCAGTACACCCTGATCACCATTAGGGGGAACTGAAGGGGCCAAAAAAGGCACAGTGGCTCCTCAGCAGAGACTCTCCTGAATGCATAGACATGGGATCCACCCTCAGCATCAGAAAAGGAAACGTTCTGCATGACCACATCCAGAAAAATCCCCACTCGTTGTACCTTGTGGTCTACGAAGAGAAAAGTCAGAGGCACCGTGCTGGTGGAGAGGCACTGTGTTGGTGGAGAGGCGCCATGTTGGTGGAGAGGCATTGTGCTGGCAGAGACGCAGCTCCAGCTCTCAAACGCACAGTCCAGCATCCACGCTCTGTGGGCCGTTGGATCTTCCCTCTGCGGTGGCAGATTCTCTGCAGACTCTCGGGTCCCATTCTGTGCTTGTTGTTACATCCACTTCCCAGTAGTGGTGGCCACAGGTGAATCGAGGGGAGCCCAGGACACACAGGACAAATGGAATCTCTCAGCAAGGTCTTGCGGATTCTGTCTCATGCGCCCACATCGGATGTTCCTGAGTCATCAGAAATGAGGGGGAAATTGTTGGCCCTGTCAGCATCCAATGTCACATTCACTGTGAAAAGAAAAACAGGTCGCTTAGCAAATGGGCAGAAGGCAAGCCCATGCTTCTCCTCCATTGCAAAGTCCCAAATATCTCTTGACTTTAGTTTCTTTAATTCTGCTTCTTATCCTGAACTAAAATTTTTTATGAAGCAACTTCCCTGACTAGTTCATATTCTCTTAGGTGTGCTTTGTGGCAATACCTGACTCTCTTTTTTTTCTGAGACTGAGTTTTGCTCTGTTGCTCAGGCTGGAGTGCAATGGCGTAATCTCAGCTCACTGCAACCTTTGCCTTCCGAGTTCAAGTGATTCTCCTGCCTCAGCCTCCTAAGTAGCTGGGATTACAGGCGCCCACCACCATACCTGGCTAATTTTTATATTTTTACTAGAAACTAGGTTCCACCATGTTGGCCAGGCTGGTCTCATACTCCCGACCTCAGGTGATCTACCCACCATCCAAAGTTCTGGGATTACATGTGTGAGCCACCGCACGCCTGGCTGGCGATTCCTGACTCTTATTCACAGTAGCAATTTTTATTTTACTCCATGTCGTGTATTTGCTTCATTGAACTTTTCCTTATTTAGAGTGAGGGTCTGTGAAGGCAGATATCATAACCCAATTTCTTCCACTTTGATGCATGAACAAATGAATGGTAATTAAGACAATGCAAGCAATCAATATTAAATGAAATGTTTCTGTTTCCACATTTTATTGCTCCAATTTAAATAGTCTCTAGAGCATGATTCCAGGCTTTTGTTTTCCACGTTTGTAAACAAATTAATTGTGCAGAGTTCTGACAGCAGATGGGATATCTCTGCAGCTGACAGTGTGATGACAGAGGTGACAGTCCTGGACATTAAGAGGGTCCAAGGCCCGGGAAGGAGGGGGCCCAGATGGAAGAATGGTTTCCATCTACACGGGAGGTGAGGCCTTAAGCAAAACAATGATACATTTAAAAGCCAAGAGAAAGGTATTGAAGTTGTTAGCCATTGTTGACTGATTGTAGGGAGGAGGGGCAGCAAATACAAAGGTGAATAATTTAAGGCATTGGGTACGTGATTGACAGGTGAAGCCATCAGTGTTCATGGTCGGGGAAGAAAGCAAGGGAAGCAGTATGATCTGGCCTGGAGGAAGCTGATTACCTGGGCGTGGTGACTCACGCCTGTAATCCCAGCACTTTGGGAGGCCAAGGTGGACGGGTCACTTGAGGTCAGGAGTTCAAGACCAGCCTGGCTAAGATGGTGAAACCCCGTCTCTACTAAAAATACAAAAATTAGCTGGGCATGCTGGCAGCTACATGTAGTCCCAACTTCTCGGGAGGCTGAGGCAGGAGAATCACTTGAACCCAGGAGGCAGAGGCTGCAGTGAGCCAAGATCGTGCCACTGCCCTCCAGCCTGGGCGACAGAGCAAGACTCTGTCTCAAAAAAAAAAAAAAAAATAACAAACAAACAAACAAAAAGAAACACCCGCCAGGCGCGGCGGCTCACACCTGTAATCCCAGCACTTTTCGAGGCTGAGGCAGGTGGATCACCTGAGGTCAGGAGTTGGAGACCAGCCTGGACAACACGGCAAAATCCTGTCTCTACTGAAAATACAAAAATTAGCTGGGTGTGGCAGTGGATGCCTGTAATCCCAGTTACTCGGGAGGCTGAGGCAGGAGAATCACTTGAACCCAGGAGGTGGAGGTTGCAGTGAACCTAGATTGTGTAACTGCACTCCAGCCTGAGTGACAGAGCAAAGCCCTGTCTCAAAAAAAAAAAAAAAATTGTCCAGAGCATTCTGAAAAAAAAAAAATCTACAGAACATATTATACTTCAAGTGAAAGAATGAATATGATCACTAATGTGGATTTTATAGATTACAATAAGATATCAGGTGATTGACTGCCATTTGATGGTGAATTAGTGAATGAAATGACATGAGTGGACATGGACAAGGAAGGAGGATTCCAAACAGGACTGGGACAGTGTGAATCTCTCCTCCACCTGTCAGCAGAGAGACAGTCAGTTACTGGTAGGTGGGTGAGTAGAGATTGCGAATGCCAGGGAAGAAACCGTGAAGAAGCCAGTGGTGTCGGGACATCACAGGAGTCCACCACCATTTAGAGGTGTAATTATTTGCCCAGGCTGATCATAATCTCTTCATTTAAATGTCGCTTTCCTCCAGAGTTATGCAGTCTGATTGTATTTTGCAGAACCAGGGCCACTGTTGAAGCCCATGAGGCACAGATGGGGGGACCAGAGCATGCACCTTGCTGCATACACACAGGAGCAAACACCACAGGCGCTCAGTTCCAAACTCTTCCCAAACCTGGGGTGAGGTCGCTTAGCGCAATGGGTGCCAACATTCACCGCACATCAGGATTATCAGGGCAGGCTTAATGTCAGAGTCCTGGGAGCCTCAGCTAGAAAGAAATCCAAATTCAGTTGCTCTGTGTTTTTGCTACTCAGCAAAGTCTCCAACGAAGGGATATCAATCTTGAGATCTCCCAGTTCAGAATTTGCATTCTAATGAGCTCCCCAGGTAATTGGAGCACATCAAGTTTTTGAGACTCCCTTGTCTGGGCCATGACCTGGACATCGGGATTTTTTTCTCAGAGAACACCAGGTGATTCTCTGCGTTATCAGGGCTGAGAATCGCTGATGCTGGGGGAACATGTCATTTTTAGGTGCCAGGCAGCAGCTAATCACCATATGGAATGGGAAGCCAATTGCACAAGTGACTTTTCCGGTGTGGTCGTGGGGAGGAGACAGAGTATACAGATTACTTACCGTGGGACTTCCACATCTGTGGGTGAATCTGCAGAATCTTCTTCAGCTTGGGCTCCAGTTCCTTGATATGGGACAACAACCTCCCCAGTTGCTGATGGGGCCTGGTTTTGTTCTTCTGAGAGACCATGGAACAGCAACAGCAAAATAGATCCTGCCCATGGGGCTCCACCTGCTGTGAATTGATAGACTTGAGGCAGACGGCGCATCCACACTCCAGGGACACCGTTTTTTCCAGGTAGGCTACGCAGGTGGGACAGCTGCTTGCTTTTTGTAAGAGTCCAGCCATGGCCACTTCCAGAGGGAAAGTGAAAAAGGGGATGAATTTCCATGAGCTGAAATCCTGTTGGTTGCAACAAGTGATAACCTTTCCATGCATGGAAGTATTGTGTTCCAGCTTTGTCACCCCTCAAACCAAACCATGAGTAAAATGCTCAAGCCCATGCCCCTGTCTTCAGAGATCTGAAGTTCTATTGGGAAAGAAAGTCACAAGTCATCACTATGCTCTCAGCTGAGGCAGAGGAAGGTCCATTCTCCCAGTGACCCAGCAGCTGTGACAGCAGATGCACCTGACCCCGTGACACAGGAGCAGCCACGTGAGACGTTGCGGGCTGGAGTCACTTCGCCACCTCCTAAGGGAGCAGGAGCAAGAGATGAGCATATGAATTAGGACCCAGATGGGGCGGCTCACATCTGTAATCCCAGCACTCGGGGAGACGGCGGCAGGAGGGTCCCTTGAGTCCGGGCATTCGAGATCGGCCTGGGCAACATGGGAAGACCCCATCTCTACAAAAACTACAAAAATTAGCAGAGATCACATCATGTCACTCCAACCTGGGCAACAGAGTAAGACCTTGACTCACAAAAAAAAAAAAAAAAAAAAAAAAAAAAAAAAAAAAAAAAAAAAAAAAAAAAAAAAAAAAAAAAAAAAAAAAAAAGTTACATCCTTCTTGCAGCCTTGGAACTGAATAACAAATCGACTGCCACCACTCCTAGAGCGAGGGGATCCAGGGTAACTTTTTCTCAACACAGAGGCAGCCCTCAGACAGCCTTTGTTGAAATCATTAATTACTAATTTCTTTCATTCATCCCCCTAAGGCATAACCCGCATTTCTAGACATCTGAGAAGGGAAAATAAAACACATAGGCGTGGACTCACCTCCTTTGCTGGAAGCTCCTGTGCCCTCCAGCTGCTTCCACCAGGGGCTGTCGGACTCCAGGCACTGTGCTTTGGTCACAGAGGTCTGCTGCCTCACTGTAGATAACATTCCCAAGTACTAGCGCTCCTCAGCAGGATTTGAACCCAGCCAGGGAGGCTCCAGGCGCTGTGCTCTTTTCACTAGGATACGCTGCCTCTCGCTGTTGTCTAATATAAAGGCAGGTATTTGCCCACACATCAGTCTGTTGGGTTTTAAGGGCAAACCAAACTTCAAGCTCTTCCTAGAGCCCAACTCAGGTGCAGGTGACTTGTCCTGCAACTGGTGAAAAAGAGAATGGAAAGTTTCAACTGTGAATGAATTAGTAAGAATTTCTCTATGGAATTCAGCCAGCGGGAGGTCAACAGTTGTCTTCACTGAAACACATTTGGGAGGATATTGCTTCCAGGACCTGGCTGCAGTATCTGAAAAGTCAGCACAGTCTATTCCACTGCTGGACCAGCACAGTGGGTCAGAAAAACCCACAATGGCCGCACCGCCGAGTTCGTCCAGAAAAGCAATCAATGGAAGGGACTGTGGAAAGTCAGGGGGAGCTCATTCAGTCATCATGACTCTAGTTGGATCAGTGTCCCATTTTTAAGACGAAACTGTCCTATTTACTATCTCTATAGTCTTATTTCTCAGAATTGTAGGCACTCAGAGTCATGGAGAAGGCAGCTTCTTCAGACTATCTCACTGAGCAATACACATGGACTGCCAGCTCCTAGCTTTGAATCACCCCCATAAACACCAGTCCCCCTTCGCAGCCTTTCCTTGCAAGGCCTCATGTTGGCCCCAGTGGGTGCCTCTTTCCATCTACCCAGGCCCTTCAGACATACCCTAGGGGCAGCAAGGCCTCCACCAGGGACACCACGAGCCTCCTGCACTGACGTCTTGCAGCTCCACCCCAACTTTACAATTTCCCAGTAACCCTTCAGCCACCACCCAGACAGCATAGTGAGTCCTTGATGGACAGCAGCATGCAGCCCCCATCTCTGACCGCTGTTTCCAGTTTGGAGATCTGGTAGCCCAGCTCCAGCCCCAGCTCCAGCTGTAACCTCTGCTCCGGGTCCCACCTGCCAGGGCAGCCCAACACACTCAGCTTTGCAGGTTTGTCATCTACAAATTCCATCGTCATCACCCACACTAGCACCCAGATGGTCTCTGCTGTCCCTCCTTCATCTCCCTGGGGCACCCACTGCCTCTGGCTCTGCAGCTGCCTCCGACACCCCCAGCACTGGGAATGGGTTTGGCCCCACATTGAGCAGCTCTGCTCCACATTGAACAGCACAAGCCCAGCTCCCTGAGGTGGCAGTTTCAGCGGCACCCATGGGCTCTGGGGGCAGAGAGGTGACTCCAGATCTGAGTTTCAACTTTGTGTCACTCAGCAGCACAGCAGGAAGGAGAGGGGCCCGAGCACCACACACCCTATGGGGGAAGCTTTGGCCTGAACAGGTGGGGCTCCGCTAGCCAGAGGACCCCATGGTGACCCAGGGACCCAGTGCTAGAAACAAGTGTCTCTTTGGAGGAACTCTTGCCCCTCCTTTGAGTAACATCCCTGGAGAATCACCCAAGCAGAAACCTCTAATTCTAACTTGGGGCCCCGGGCCACTGAAAGAAAGGCTGCCTCTAGGTGGGAGTCCAGGCCAGGCTCTAACCCTAGTAAACTTGCGTCTCTCTGGGCACAGAGAGAGGAAACCTCAACTCTACAGCCTCCCAGTACCCTGTTGAGGGTTCTGCTGGTCACAGAACTACATTGCCGTCCACCAGCTCATCCTCTTCCACATTGGAATCCATTCCTTTTGGGTCCAATAAGGGAATGCAGGACTCAGAGGAAATCTTCCTGGAGCCAGTGTCCATCATCCTCCCAGGATAGACCTGGAGTGTCATTGATTTATTTATTTCTTTTTATTTGTACAAATTTATGGGATACCTGTGCAATTTTGTTACATACACAGATTGTGCAGTGGTCAGGTCGGGCATTTAGGGTGACCATCACCTTAGTAATGAACCGTGAATTTATTAACCAATTCCCCTTCATCCTTTCCCTCCCACCCCCTCACCCGTCAGAGTCTCCATTATCTATCATCCCACTCTCTGCATTCCTGTCAAATTGCTCAGTGAACTGACAGAGACAGAGACAGAGCTAAGTAGGTATGCTTAGTAGCATGCAGACAAAAGGTAACTTCCATAAGTGATAAGAGGCCCATTTCAATAGTTTCACAATGTCTCTCAGTGAGGACACTGAATTTCTTAAATTTCATTTCCACCATATGTTTTTAGTTCCATCAAGAAATTGTGAAGGTAGCACACCTAGAAGTGTTTAGTGACTCAGGAACAGCAGAAATGCATGGGCTTGGCTTTTCAAAGGAAGAATGGAATGTCAGATCCTTCTGTAGCTCCTGACCAGGATGATTGCATGTTGATGGGCACCTGTGAGATGTGCCTTCTCCAGGTGTTCTTACGACATCAGCATATTTCCCATCTAACAATAAAAAATAGAAGAAACTTCTTATTCTCCAGTGTCCACTTTGTGTGTCCACACTATCAACTATATATGACGGGGCCAGTCCCTGTACTCCTATAACTTTTTTTTTTTTAACAGAATATAATAATGTGGAGGAAGTGATTTTGTTTTGAAACAAAACAGGTGCTCAGAAATCACACCCTTGTACATGTAAAAATTCATGTCTGGATAGCAATGGTGGAAACCTGGAGTGAGGCTGTGTTGTGTATTTGATAATCCTGTGGTGACCTGTCACCAAGGCCATGCGCAGATTGGCACGTTGCCTTTTATTCCTCCCGTCACCCTGTGAGTGGAAGAGTTCGCATTAGCAGTTGGCAATTTGAGAGAGTTGAACATAGCGTCCTCCACGATTTCCCATCTTGGAGAAATGGGAAAGATGGAAAATGCTGGAGGCCCTGTCCGGGTGTGCACTGTTTTGGTTGCCTACATTCCTGTCCTCAGATGACAGCACTTCCTCCCCTCTCCTTGCAATTAGGGAATATCTGCTTCCCAATAGCATCTGTGGTTCCAAGTAGGGTATCCATTTTAATACTATTCCCATGCTCACCTGAGACACAGGTGTACTGTGGTTCCCAAAGCTGGCCAAACATGGTGCTTCAGCCCATGACCCGCAAACACAGAACCAAAGTCCGATTTATTAGAATCCTTCCCCTACTCATGGAAGGAATGGATGAGGAAGATTTCTCCTTAAGGTTGACAAAACTGTAAAACTATGAGCTTGAAACATAGATATAATGGGTTTTTCCTCCACAATATGGAGAGAGACTTTCCCCAACCCTGCAGGGCCTAGGGAGGCATGAGGAGTTTGTAGAAACTGAGTCTTGGTGAGGAAGGATATGAGCAGGAAAGTGCCCGCTCTGTGCAGCTGCAGCCACTGTCCCTTCTTAGGCAGGCCTGTGTTCACCCTGATCACATTGTTATCCAAATTATAGTCAGTGAGACAGTGGGGGTCACTATCTCCACTCATTCATCCACTGAAGCACCTGCCCAGATGCGCCCATCCCCAGTTCATTCCCATTCATGCCCATCCAGACTGTGTTGGTGGAAGGGAAGTTCATTCCTGGCTCAGCCATCCTGTGGCCACTGGTTTGAATGTCCTGAGTCCTGAGCGAGCTTGGTAGCTAAGCTGATCACTGGTCACTTGGAGTAGTCAACTGGCCAGAAAGGTACACCATGAGACCTCTGACAGTGTGAAGATGCTGGGGGAAGAGCTCACACCATTGAACTCGTCCTTCACGGAGGGTTGGTTAGGAGGAAACTGTCACATTATGTGTCAGGGATGAAAACTTGGAGGAAAGAGGCTGTGTTAGGATTTCAGGACCTGTCTGGGTTCAACCACATCTTCCAAGATTTTACAGGTGTGAGCCAACAGGCGCCCGGCTCACATGTGTTCTGTAAGAGGAAAGGGATCACCACATGTGAAGAATAAAGTGAGCTGCTCCATTTCACTTTCCTAAAGCCATGCAAGCTCCCTGTCTGTATTCAACCACTCCCAAGAGTCTGCCTTGTTCTCCCAAACAGTTAATGACTGAACACATTAGCGCTCTTAGGAAGCACCAGTCTTCTCAAGGCTTTACGTGAATTCAATCATGTTTAGCCTGATAAGAAAACAGCCACCGTATTCATAGTTGAACATTTCAGAACAGAGAACGGAGGCACAGACAGGTCTATACAACATTCCCCGTAGACAGCTCCTCAGCAGGACTGGAACCCAGCCAGTGAGGCTCCACGCACTGTGTTCTTGGTCACTGGTGTCTGCTGCCTGTCTGTCTCATCCCCTCTGAAGGCAGGGATTCGCCTACAGAGTCTGCAGAGTTCTAAGTGCAACACACGCTGCAGGAGGTTCCCGGAGCCCAACGCAGATGCAGGTGGATTCCTATGCAGATGGTGAAAAAGGATCAGAAGTTTCAACTGCTGGTCAATTACTGTAAATTTCTCTATGGTATTCTGCTAGCAAGATGTCTTTCTTGTAATAATCTGGGAGAACGCTGACTCCAGAATTGGACAGTAGCTCCTGAGGAATCGGCACACTTTATTGTTGGCCCCACGTAGTGGGTCAGAAAAATCCACAGCTGGCCACAGCATCCTGTGCAGCTGGAAAATTCATCAGTGGAAGAAAATTCAACTGTGGAAGACCAGTTCAACTCATTCAATCATCATGGTTCTGTTTGGTTCAGTGTCTCATATTTAAGACAAAACTTTAACACTGATATGCTATGGTCTTCTTTGAGTTCATCTGTGCAAATTTGAAATTATTAAGGGAATCATGAGTCTTACAACTAAAGAAGAAGGATAAAGCTGGGACAGTTTTCATAGAAAGCCACATCTCAATCTAATGTTCCACATTCAGGCAAGTGTGAAACATCATCTGAGATGAGCTCTTCTCTGGGCTCAGCCACATCTTGCAAGATCCCAAGGGAATCAAAGGCTACAAGTGTGAATAAACTGGTATGAATCTCTGTCTAAATCCTGCCAAGAAGATGTCAACAGCTGTCTTTATTGTCATACATTTGGGAGGATGTGGCCTCCAGGATCTGACAGGAGTTCCTGAGGAGTCGGCACCATCTATTCTTGCCCCATGCAGTGGGTCAGAAAAACCCACAACTGGCCACACAGCTGAGTTCCTCCCAGAAAACCATCAATTGAAGGTCCTGTGGAAAGTCAGTGAAGTTCATTCAATCATCACGATTCTAGCAGGTTCAGCGCCCCGTATTGAAGTCAGAAGTCTAACACCGCTATGCTTTAGTCTTCCTTCAGTTCATCTGTGCACATTTGAAGTGAAGTCATTGCTACTCCTACAACTAGAGAATTAACGATGTATTTGCAATGTAAAGTTAGGTACCCTTTTACTAGAAAGCAACATCTTAATCTAACGCTTACACAGATAAACCTCTTCCTAAAACAGTGTTGCCATCTATGACAAAAGTACTGGGTAGAACAGTTTGAAATTAACATAAAACTGGAACAGACAGTACAGAAAGCTCTCAGACCATTTGTCCACACTTTTCTTTTCTGAACCCCATTTTCCCGTGTGTGCACTGAAATCCACATACTGGAATCTGGGGTGCACGAATCTGGGGTGCGTGTGTAACAATGATTAAACCAATATTAATATTCTTACAAACTGAAGTCAGGAGTTTGCATTGAGGTTTACTGTCTTGTATCCCCCTCTATGGGTTGTGACAAACTCCGAATGCCACTCACCACCCAGACGAAGGAGCTACATGTCCCAAACACTCCCTGGGCTTCCCCTGCCAATCCCTTTCCCCTTTGCCAGAAGCTCTGGCAGCAACTGTCCTGTTCACTGTCTCTAGAGTTTTCTCTCTCAGAATCGTCTATGCCTAGAATCAAAAAGTAGGCAGCATTTTCAGAGGGCCTTATTTCACTCAGCAATATTCATTCACGGCCAGCATCTGACTTTGATATCACCACGTGGTCACCAGTCGCCCTTCCCAGCCTTTCTTTGCAAGGCCTCTTGTGGGCTTCAGTGGGAGCTTCTTCCCATCTGCCCAGGCCCCTCCAACATCCCCCAGTGTCAGCAAGGCCAGGACCAGGGACAGCAGCAGCCTCCTGCCCTGGGGTCCTGGGACTCCACTCCCACTTTGAAATTTCCCAAGAACCCAGAGCCACCATCCAGCCCTTCTTACAGGAATCTGAGAAATGAGAATCCTCCATGCAGAGTCATGGAAATATCACTCCAACCTTCTGCAGTGAAGTGTCATGTTTCACTGCAGAGAATGTTCCCAAGAATATGGAAAATCTGCCTCCCATCACCTCTACCGGCCACCCCTTCCATGTAGTGGGTCGAGAAGTACTCTGTAAAATGAGAAAGGGGCTTCTTCAGGGACTGAGCATCAGGGCGAGCACGTGGCCCTCTTCCTAGGAGGAGGACACGGTGGGTGGTACATTGCAAGGCTGGGAAAGATTTACTCAGTGTCATGACCAAGGAAACACCACCTGATTCCCTGCCTAACCTCCCGGGTGATACAGATTTCTGCTGCCTTCTGAGGTCCTTTGGAAGAAAACAGGATTCTTGCTTAAGCAAATGTAGATTAATAATGAGGCATATTACGGCTTGAGGGACCCTCTGGATCATAAACACCATGTGAAATGCTTTGTATTTTCATAGAATTCCGTGACCTTGCAATGGAGCTCTTCATATTTTTCCCCACAAAACAAAAAAAATGAGACTGCCCCGTTAGAAAGGGTCACTTTTTCTCCAGAAACAGGCTTCGCATAGCAAGATTGCCTAGACGTTTCTCACTCTCTAGAACACAGCGGCCCAGTGGTGCTTGAGAAAAAACCCAAGGTGAAGAATTCAATGCTAAAAGCAGTGACGACGAGACCAAAGGCTGCAGGAATCCAGAGGCGGCCGCTCAGTGGACTCCGCGGGAGAAGGCAGGGCTGGGGTCCCAGGCTGGACCCTGAGAGGGAGAAGATATACAGGGGGAGAAGGAAGTCACAAGAGCACTGGGGTGCGGAGAGGGCGGGGATGGGGGAGGATGGCTTCCAGGGTTTTAATGTCAGGAGACTCATTAAATCATCATCCCCTGAGTCCAGTGATTTTCCTGCTCCTGTGTGGGAAAGAGCGGGGTGGACTGTCCTGGCTGCAGTGAGCCCTGCATGGACACCTCTGACCTTTCTCAAGAGAGGGGATTCCTTCCTGATGAATCTCTGTGGCTGGAGCTAGGGACAGGGGTCTTCATCATGCTGTGTGACAACGCAGACCTTTTCTATAATGGAGGCTGGGCAGAGGCAGAGAGTAGGAATCAGGTTTCCGGTCCTCTGAGCCAGACTGGCGGGGGGACATAGTTCAGCAGGGATAGACTCAAGGTCAGACCTGACACAGAGAGGCTCCGAGGCCTGGTTTTTTTGGAGGGATGGACAGAAGCCAGTTTCCATCTTCCACCTGCTTCTGGAAGTTTCCTGTGGACCACCCATCCATAGACGGCACTAGCCAAAGGTGGCCTGTCTCAGAAGCGCGTTGACACTGAAGGTAGTGCGGCCCCCTGCCTGGCAGGGAAGCTGCACGTACTGGAGCTGCCCGGCCAAAGCGAGGGCACAGGCTTCCATGCCAGGGGAGCATTGAAACGGTCTCGGAGTTCTCAGGCCCAAACTCTGAGTCCTTCTCATCCTGGGGAGCCATATTCTGGCCACAGCTTTTCAGTGCAAGGGCAGGAACTGTGCCCTCGGCATCGCCTCTCCTCACAGCCCTCAGCCCTGGGCAGCCTATCTTAGACCCCATGAGGGTCTCACGAACGCAGCCCTGGGCTGGGCTCTAGAGCGAGTGGGCAAAGGTTCCCTCCTCACCCTGTCCCACCTGTTGGACCCTCCCACTGGGTGAGGTGTCTTCCCAGAGTTCCAGTCAAGTCAGGGGGTGGTGAGGGTGGGCTCCTGCAGACAGAGCTGTCCTTGTTCTTGGGGTCCCTTTGCTGTGATCCTGTCTAGACAGGGTTGCTTTCACTCTTCTGAGTGCAAGTGTACCCCCTACCCCACGGGGTCCCTCTGGGCCCAGACACTGTCCTCACAGTTAAGTCCTCACAACTCACACAGTGCCTGGCCCTTCTGCAAATGCTAAAAAAAGAAAAAAATCCCGTTTTCTTTCAAAAGCCCTCAGAAACCACACATGAATGATCGGATTCATCCGATCCAACAACTCTGCAAGGAAAGTCACAGGAAGGGAGTCACATTTTCCTCATCTGTGTATCTCTAGAGCTGCACCATCCAGCATGGGAGTCCCGGCCTGGCGATGCTGTGTGTAACCAGTTCATGCATGAGTGCGGTTAATCCAAATAGAATGAGACATTCCACTCCCCAGTCCCACTGGCCACATTTCCCATGCCCCACAGAGTTTGTGCCGCAGGCCACCAAATTCAACAGTAGAGCAAGAGCATTTGCATCCACACAGAACACACCCTTGGGACTCTGCTCGGAGCATGGCATGGGGTCTGTGCATTGAACTCATCTAATTAAGAAACCTGGGCATCAGAGCTGGAATTTCAGGTGAATGAGAATGGAAATGAGAGCTCTAATGACCTAGTGGAAATGGGGAAGTGGGAAGACGAAGTGGGTCCCCTCTCCTGACGGTTCGCATGTGTCAGCAGCGTCTTGTTGGAGACTCCAGACTCCACAGAGGGTCGGGGTCACCTCTCCCACCCCTGCGTCATCAGACGTCCTGGTTTCTGAGGGCCCAGATGCAGGGAACACTGCCTTTCCAACTTGCAGCCCTGGAGACCTGACAATTTTCTTCGACCTTTTTCAACAATCCAGCCACTAGAGTCCCAAGGCTGCCCAGGTGAACACCTACGCTAATTCACTCCTGCAAGACATTTATATACATTTATGCAGCCAGACCCATACAACAGAGCCTCCCAAAGAATTAGTTTCCCTGTAACTGACAAACTCTTATCAGCAGTGAAGGGAATTAATGGGGGGAGGAGACCTGTGGACAGACAGCACCTTCAGCAGAGAGCAGCAACCAGGCCCCAGTGCCCTGTGGACCTGAGCCGGGCTTTGTCAGGCCAGGTCACTTTCCAGGGTCTGAGGGGCTTCTTTCTGGGTCCTGCTCACCCAGCCCAGCAAGCCCCTCCTCCTCTCTCCCTGAGCCTCTCAGTGACCCTGGCCCGGGTCTGTGTGGTAGATCCTGTCCCTACACCCAGGCAGGCCCTGATGTGCAGACCTCACCCAGGCCCAGAGAGGATCTACAGTGTGACAGGTTTTGCGGAGACGGAGACAGACAGGAGGCTGCCTCACCTGATTTAGCGGCGGTTCATTTTTCAATATTGCAGATTTAGGATTGTGTTTAGAAATGCTCATTTTTAATGTGGGTGGCTTTCCCCACAACTGGTCATACTTTGTAAATATTTTCTGTATAAAAACAGATAAATTTATGAAAAGCACCCTAAAAAGAGAGGCTCCTCTGAGCTCTACCCTTTGCGCTGCGGTTCCGTTTCCAACTGTGGAGCCCAGTCCTCCTGAGAAGTTTCTCTCAGCTTCCTGGCCCTGCCCTCAGACTGTCTCATGGAAAGCACCCAGCACCTCTGTGGGCTTCCCCAGGCTCTCCCGCTCTGCCTTGCTCCTTCTGAGGATGATTCCCCACTCCTTCTGTGCTAATTAAGTGGAGTCTTGTGCTCAAAGCATCCGTGGAATCCCTGGTTTCTTTCTTGAAACCTGACGTTGGGTATGATTCTCCTCCCCACCCACAGCAGGCTGCCAGGGTGCTGGGGACGTTGTGTATGTTGAACTCGGGGTGGTGAGACACGTGGCTCTAAAGAGCAACCAGGCGGCACTCTTCCCATTTGTGCCCCACACCATAGGCAAAATAAGCACCCATTTCATAACAAAACGGAGCAGAAAGGGTTTTTCTTGCCACAAAGGCAATGACAGGCACAGGTTGATTTTCTGTGATTTCTCCCAAACGTTTAAGGTGGAAAGAATGCCAATCTCCTACATGCTCTTCCAGAGACGAGGTGTGGGGACCCATCCAGCTGTCTCATCAGATCGGGAGACTCTTGACCACCCCCTAGCAACAGACACTGCAGGGAAGGGGACGTCAGGCCAAAGGCTCTGGAGAGGAGGTGTCCAAATCTGACGGCAAATCTCAGCAGTCTCGATTCGGAGGTGCTTGGAAGGAAAGTAAGTGAACTCTCCTGCCGAGGTTTGCATGGGGCTGAGGAGGACAGGACCCCTGGCTGTTTTGGTGCAGCCAGGAGAGTGGTGAGAAAGGAGGTGCCATCGGGCCCGTGGAATGCACATTTGGCAACAGAGTGACGGAGGCCCTGGGTGGTCCTCAGGGAAGATCCTGGGGTGGGGTCTTCAGGCTGTGGCAATGGACAGATCCCTCTAAGAGGACAGGGACTCTGTCCCTAACACAGCAGGGTCTAGGGAGGGAAAAGATTGTGGAGACTGAGTCTTGGTGAGGAAGGACATGAGCAGAAAGGCGCCCACCATGTGCTGGAGCAGCCACTGCCTCTTCCCTCAACATAACCTCCTGGCCATTCCTAGAGCATCCCGGTTGGCATCTGGCCAGAGCAGGGGAGCCTCAGATATCACCCCTGCCAGCTCCTCCACTGAGGGCGTCAGGGACCTGAAGCCATCAGGAGATTGGGGTCTTTCTTGTGGTTTGCGCAGCAGGGCCTGAGTCTTGGTGAGGAAGGACAGGAGCAGGGAGGCGCCCACTCAGAGCTGGGGCAGCCACTGTTTCTTCTCAGCCAGGCCTGAGTCCAGGCTGCTGGGGCAGCTCCTCTGATCAGCAGGCACTGAGACCCTGGCAGCTTGCAGGCTTCACTCCCTGAAGTGCCCAAGCATCAGCCCAGCAGGCCACGTTTCCAATCAAAGAATCTGAAGGACCAGGGGCCCGGTTTGGTCAACTGAAGGTGAATCTGATTTGAATTCCAACGGCCACGTGGGCAGTTGGTGGGGGACGTCCTGCATTTCCACTGGGTTGGGAGTCAAGGAGGCTACTGGTCATTCAGGGTGGTCACCCTACCCCAGGGGAGTTTCTTCACAGGGAAGCCACAGAGTAACCATGACGGGGAAACAGACACAAATTTGGACCCCACGCCTTCAGCAGGGCTTCATTTGGGGAAAGTCATGGCATTTTGGGTCAGGAATTGAAAAGTAAAGCCGGGAGTTGAGTCGGGATTTGGGCCCTTGTCTTGGGCCAAGCACCTCCTCCAGGCATCAGTGTCTCCCTGAAGCAGCTGTGGGGTAGGGGGGATTTGGACAAGGAGTGAGGAGGGTCCTTGGTTCAAGGTCCCGGGCGGGATCTAACGGTCTTGATGCAGGTGGGCTCGAAAGTTTTCTCTGCTCATCAACGAGAGCAAGCCAAGAGTGAACGAAGACGTGTCTGTGTGAACAACAGTGTCACCTCACATGGCTGCTCCACAGAGAACAGGGCTGTCCCAGAGGCGTGAAGCACCAGCGGAGTGATGGCTGGCTATATTTCTACCTACTCCTAATGACATGCTAATTAAGGGGCGGGCTATTCATGACTTTCTGGAAAAGGGGCAGGAGTTCCCAAAATCATAGAAGGTCACGTCCAGGTCGTGACCTTAGCACTGGTAAACTGTCATGGCCCTGTGGGGAGTGACTCAAGTGAATGCATTAGAATGCCTAGTCCTAGCTGGTTTGGGCCAGTTTCTTTGCTACATCTTGCTTTGATCAGCAGGGCCGTGACAGGTGCTTGGAAAGTGAGTCCTGCTCGTCTCCTGCCTCAGTCTCAGGTGTTCGGGCATCTCCATCTCTTGGGAACCAATAAATTCCCTGCCTGAGCGTCATTGCTCATCAGTGTTGCTGTTCCGAGCAAGTCGCTGGATCTCTGTACATTTCAGTGCCCTGAACCATAAAGTAAATGTCACAGCCCCTGCTCTGCCCATCCAGGAGCTGTAAAGAGTCGCACGCGTGGCCATGTGGAACAGTAGGGCTCTGTCCTTCCCCCATCTGTCACCTTCCATGTCCCCTCTTTGGGGGTCACCAGTGCTGCGTGTCTTCCTCATCCTTCCAGACGTGTGATCACTGAACACTTACGTAGGCAGCGCTTCTGAAGGACCCGTCATTTTTCTCCAGGCTGTGTCTGTGTTCACGTTTAGCCTCATAACATGGTAGTACTAAGCAAGCCCTAGTAATGTGTCCACACCCCAGAACAGGGAGCAGAGGACAGAGGGGCTGAGTGACATTCCCAGGCACACATGGCTTTGGTCTCAGGTCATCAGGCTCCGACACCCATGCTCTGGTCACTGTGTTGTGCTGGCTTTCTACACTGCCTCATCTAAAGAAAGCGACTGTTCACACGCAATCTGCCTGTGGGTGTTTTCTGCACAGCACACTGCAGGATCCCTCCCCGTAACCCCACTTTCATTCAGGTGGCCCCGCCGCACAGTTAGTGATAAGGAGATCATGGATTCCAATAAAGAATGTACCTGGGGAAGAAAATGTACCCCCTGGCCCCGCCGCTGTCCAGCTGCATCAAAACAGGCTCTGGCCGAAGAACGGGGTTAAGCCTCAAATATCATCCCATACAACCACCTCCACTGAAGTCCCTGGGGAATGTAATCATTGAATTCATTCACCAGCAATTGTTGTGTATACAGTGCATCTAAAATACTCGTATGTTTTGTACTGAAATACAATTCACATTCCATAAATACACCTTTTTGAAGGATACAATTCAGTGGTTCTCAGTAATTCTGGTTTTGCCATCATTCCCACTACCCAATTCCAGTACCTCCCCTCTCCAAAAAGAAACCCCTTGCCCACATCAGCCAACCCCATTCTCTCCACAGGCCCTGCCTTGCCAGCCTCTAATCTGCTTTCTGGCTGTGGATTTCTCTATTCAGGACATTTCATACACATGGAATCACACAATGGGCTGTCTTGTGTGTCCTGACTTCTCTCTGCAGGCAGAGTATACTCAAGTTCGACCGTGCTGTTTCCTGAATCCGGACGTCACCTGTTTATGGCTGAATACTATCCATTGTGTGAACATCACTCATTTCGTTTTTCCATTTATCACTTGGTGGAAAAATATGTTATTTTCATTTTTGGCTACTATCAAAGTGTTCAAGATTTGGAAAACATATGTTTTTTAAAATTTTCCCTGGTGTCTATCCAGCAGTGCAATTGCTAATCATATGGTAGGTTTGTAACTGTTTGAGGAACCAGCAAAGTCTTTTCCTTTTTATATTGTGTAGAGATGAGGTTTCACCATATTGCCCAGGCTGGTCTCCAAACCCTGGGCTCCCGCAGTCCACCCGCTTCGGCTTCCCAGTGTGCTGAGAGTGCAAGCCTGAGCCACGGCATCCAGCCATGCCTCTCAATTTGGATTGGAAATATTCTTATATCTAAAATTGTGTAATACAGTGTTTGGATATTTCGTTTACCTATGATTGATCGTGCCTTTCACAGTTGTTTAATTCTTCTTCACAATAAAAGAAAAAGTGATTTTGAAATCAAGTGTGTATTTTGGGCCATGGAGACTTTGTCAAAGAATATTTTCAAAAGGGCTTTTACTTCATGGAGAACCAGATTGCAAATATCCCGGGATTCCAAGATACTTCACAAAGTTTCTAGCGATACAAGTACTTAAAATACGGATGTAAAATTTCCCCAAGTTGCCAAACGTCCCTCTGCAGCCGTGAAAAAGACGTGGCTAATTTTGTCTTTCAGTTTTCCTGAAGACCATTCCAAAGGTATATAACAGAGAAGGGTGTGTGTGTATGTGTGTGTGTGTATGTGTGTGTGTGTGTGTGTGTGTGTGTGTGTGTGTGTGTTGGGCGTGGAGGAGGCAGGGCAAGGTGCTAGATTCTCATGTACCTCATTGTGACCTCATGTCATGGATGAAAGTCTGAGCGTCACAACTGCATCACCATGGCTTTGTGTTAACTCTATGCCCTGAGTGACTAAGGACCATGCAAATCCTGCAGCTTGCTGCACTGAGCACAGGTTG
>PVKV010032871.1:0-19321 GCA_004027835.1 Alouatta palliata
TCCCCTTTTTTAATCAAATGAATGGGCGGCTCTGCCTTCCCGGAGCTCCAATTGCCAGCTAAAACGGCACCTGGACCCACGTCTTTTGTATTGGGAACCGCTGCGCCGGGGCGCCGCTCCAAACGGCGGCAGCGAAAATGGCCGCGCAGGCAAACACAGCCGAGCCGGCGAAAACAGCTGCGCCGGCCAAACCAGCCGCACCGGCCAAACCAGGTGCGCTGGCGACTCGTGGGGCTCCTCCCCCTGGGAATCTCCTGGTCGGTGGGCAATAAAAATCCGTCTGGGAATGTGGCTTCCACTCACCCTCCACGTTTTCACTGGGAGCTGCAATCCTCACCTGCTCCTAATTGGCCATCTTGGCGGAAGATCCCGTGTTTGTCTTTCTTATAAATTTCTAGTTCCCCGTGTTTTGTACTACTAGTTCTTTGTCAGTCGTATGTGTTACTGATATCCCTTTTGACTTTGTGGCTTATTATTTCACTTTATTTTTTGGGCATTTTGATGAACATAGTACCTTAATTTCTGTACGGTTGAATCTCTTTATTGTGGTTAGTGGCGTTTTTCTAATTTTGAAAAATATTTCCCTATTCTGAGGTCAGAGACATTTCTCCTATATTTTCTGAAAGCTTTTTTTCCCCCATAAATATATTTGTAATTTTTTATGTATGCATAAAGTATGGTTCAATTTAATTTTGTTTCATGTGAATTGTCACAGCACCATATATTGAAAAGTCTGTCATTTTTTCACTTAACTGTAATACAAGTTTCATAACAAATCAAGTTTCCAAATGTGGTATTCTTTTTTTTTTTCCCCTGGGGTCTCTATTATGTACCATTGATCTATTTGTCCAAAGCTGTGTCAGTTCCATACTTCCTGATTGCTATGACTTCTAAAAAATTCTAGAATCTTTGGTAGGGCAAATCTCTTCACCTTAGTCTTTACTTCAGGAGCATCTTGAGTATTCTGAAGCTTTGTTCTTACACATGATTTTAAAAAACAGTTTGATAAATTTTATAGGAAAAAGTAGTTGGAATTTTTTGTCTGAATCAAGAGTTTCATTGCATCCTTTTCATCTTTATATGTTATTTACTTTATCACAGCTTATATAACCTTCAGTATAATTTTAATAAAATCAATGCTATTTGGGCCCCTTTCTCTTCTTTCTGATATTAAATGGAAAGCTTTTAGTTCAGCATTAAGTTTGGTAATGTCTGTGGAACTTTTATAGATATCCTTTTTTAGGTTGAGGAATTTCTTTTTCTAATTTTCTAAGAATTTTTATTGCAAATTTTATAAAGTATTTTATAAAATATTTTTGAGATAATTATATACTTTTCCTCTTTAATTTGTTAATATGGTGATTACATTAATTAACTTAATGACAAAGTAACCTTAAATTTCTAGAAGAAAACCAACTTAATCATAATGTATTATCTTTTTATATTGCTAGATGCATTATTTTATTTAGGATTTTTGCCTCTGTTTCTGAGTGAGGTTAGCCTACAATTCTCCTTTTTTAGGTCTTAGTGTAAATTTATGTTAGCTTCATAAAATAAGCTGATGAATGTTGCTGCTTTTTCTTACTCTGTAATAATTTGCATAAGATTGGATTTATATGTTTTTTACAATCTTTAATAGAACTTTCCAGTAAACTACCTGGCCTGTGTTTTCTTTGTGGAAAGATTTGCATCACTGATTCCATTTCTTTGATTTTCTTGGATTACTTAGGTTATCCCTTTCTTTTGAGTCAGGAAAACTATATTTCCCTTAAAGCTTTTCATTTTAAATAAAATTTCAAATGAATTAGTAGAGAAAATTTTCATAATAGTCTCTTACGGTTTAAAACTTTGAAGAAATTAAAATTTTGTTCCCTTATTCATTCTTTACATACATATTTTTATTTCGCACATTGTATCTTCCTTTGTTTTTTTCTTGATTGGTTCTCCTTTGGGTACATTTTATCAGTCCTCTCTACTGTAAATTTGCTTTTAATTTTATTAAATTTTAAAAAATCTTTTAAAAACTTTATTTGTAATAGTTATGGGTACATAGCATGTGTGTATATTTATGGGCTGTGAGGTATTTTGATATAAGCATACAATGCATAATAACTACCTCAGGGTAGCTGGGGGTATCCATCACCTCAAACACTTACCATTTCTTTGTGTTACAAATATTCCAATTATATATACTCTTTTCATTATTTCAAAGTTTACTATAAACTGCTGTTGACTCTAATCACCCTGTTGTGCTGTGAAATACTAGACCTTCTTCACTCTAAGTCTATTTTTATACACATTAACCATCTCCACCCTCCCACCACTACCTTTCCCAGGATCTGGTAATGACCATTCTACGCTCCATCTCCATGAGTTCAGTTTTTAATTTTTAGTTCGCACAAATAAGTGACAATTTTATTAAATTCCACTCTTATTCTTACTATTTATTTCCTCCTGCTTTCTTTGATTTCACTCTATTTTTTTCTAGCTTCCTGAGTTAATTGGTTTCCTATTAATATTTTTCCTTCTCCCCCATGTAAATAGTTTAATGCTAATAATTTTCCTTTGGACTACCAAAGTTTTGTTTTGTATTTTTATTACTCTTCTAAGTTTCTCTGATTTTTCTTAAAATTTCTTCGGTTATCTGGATAGTATACAGAACATGTTTCTTATTTTAAAAACTCACGAGGATTTTCTGTTTTTTAACTGCTTGCTTAATTCCACTGTGCCCAGAGAATATGTTCTATATCATACTAATCTTTAGAATTTGATGAACTAGTTTTATGAACTACATGTTTGGTTTCCTTAGATACTTTGGGTATATATGAATGAAAAGACTACCTATTTCCCATTTTGTTGGGTATGATGTTCTATATATACCTGTTGGGAACAGCTTCTTCTTTACACTATTCTAATTTCCCATAGTCTCCTTTTTGGTCTGTTTAATCTATTATTAATCTATTAATTACTTAGAACAGTACATTGTTTCTTCAACTGTGATGATGAATTTATATCTTCTTGAAATTTTATCATTTTACTTTATATATTTTGAGGATATAGCATTAAAAAATGTGTCCCATTTTTCAAATACAATATATTCCTGGTAACTGACATTATGAACATTTAGCATAATGAAGTTGTCCTCTTTATTTCCACTTTCCCTTTTTATTTTTGCTGTAAAGTCCATTTTGCTGGATATTGCTATGTTTTGCCTGCTTAGTTTCAGCAGAGAGTTTTGTTTTCAATTCCTTCTTTTAACTTAACTTTTTGGTATCCATGCTAAAAGGAGTTTTATAAATATCATACAGTTGAGAATTTTCAAAAATCCAACTGACAATTTTTAGATTGGTATATTTAGTTCATATTGCTGATGTATTTGGGTTTATTGTCACTATATTATTTATGCTTATTTGTCTTGCTTTTTAAGTTTCTTTTTATTATTTCTTTACATTTTTAGGTTAGGCATTTTTCTCTTTCCATTTTTTTCTCTACTAATTTAGATGTTGCATGCTTTATTTCTATTCATTTAGGGATTATCCCAATAAAGTAAACAGATATGCTTACTTTTATCAAAGCCTACGGTTAATATATCATCTTCTTAGACTATATAATTATATAGTTACATACTCATCTTCAACTATATAACCATGCAAACCATAGAACACAATCTCCGGTAACTACTGCTCAATGTTCTCACTGTCCTCTTTTTACTTCTACTTTTTAGCCTTATAAATTTTTCATTCTTGTCTTAAAATCAACTTTTGCTTAAGTTTAGTTATTATTTACTACTTCAAAAAAATCTTTATTGCATCCCAAATTTCCCCACCTTGACTTTCCTCCTGCCTGAGGTATATTCTTTAGATGTCAAACTCCTTGAATATATATTTGTTTGAAATTTGTTTTCATCGTTTTTTTCTGGAAAATATTTTCATGGTGTAAAATTCTTGGTTTTCTGAACACCTTGACAGTGTCATTCCGCTGTTTTCTGGCTTTCATTGTTGTTTCTGAGAAGTTGGTCGCAGTCTGATTGTTTTGCCTGTATGGGTAATGGGTAACCCCTCTTTTGTCTAGCTGATCTTAAGATCCTCTTTTTGTTTTCATTATTCTACTGTTTCACTAAGATGAGTATAAATAGAAATCCTTTTTTTTTTAAATTTATTTATTTTTTTTTTATTTTTTAGATGGAGTCTCGCTCTGTCACCAGGCTGGAGTGCAATGGGGCGATCTCTGCTCACTGCAACCCCCGCTTCCCGGGTTCAAGCGATTTTCCCGCCTCAGCCTCCCAAGTAGCTGGAACTACAGGCCGTGCCATCACGCCCAGCTAATTTTTATATTTTTAGCAGAGACGGGATTTCACCATGTTGGCCAGGATGGTCTCTATCTCTTGCCCTCGTGATCTGCCCGCCTCAACCTCCGACCAAAGTGTTGAGATTACAGGCATGAGCCACCACGCATGACCCATTTTTTTGGTTTGTTTTTTGTTTTTTGACACAGAGTAATGCTCTGTTGCTCAGGCTGGAGTGCAGTGGGGCAATGATGGCTCACTGTAGCCTTGACCCCCTCAGACTCAAGCGATCCTCCTGCCTCAGCCTTCCGAGTAGCTGGGACTACAGCTGAGTACTGCTACACTCAGCTAATTTTCTGATTTTTTTGTAGAGATGGGGTCTCGCTATGTTGTCCAGGCTAGTTTCAAACTACTGGGCTCTAGTGATCCTTCCCTTTGGCCTCCCAAAGTGCTGGGATTACAGGCAGAAGTCATTGTGCCTGGTCCTGAATTACTTTTATTTATTATTCACTGGATTCTTTAAAATTTTCATATCTAGGAAGTGTGTTTCTCATTTTCTGGAAAATGTCCAGCCGTCGTTTATCCATATGTTCCTTCTCCCATGCATTTGCCCTCTTTTCTTCTGAAACTCTACCTACGTGTTTCTTAACTATTCATTTTTTAAATTTCTCTGTGTGTTGCAGTCTACGTAATTTCTATCTTCACCTGTGTCTAATCTGTTGTCAATACCATCCATTGAATTTGTCATTTCAATTACTACATCTAGTTCTTTTAACCTTGTTTGAAAAATTTTTAGTTTTTTGCACCTTACTCCTAATTATATTCTCTTCCTTTATTCCTTTGAATACCCTAAACGTATTTATTTGACAGAACGTGAAATAAAATTATGGGAATAAAAATATTTCCAATTAAATATTGGAAAGCCTTTGCAGGTCTATCTCTGTTGGCTCATATTCTTCACAGGTATTATTTGTGTTGTTGTCTTCACAGGTATTATTTGATTTTTTTATTATGAGCTCATGTTTATTGGAAGTTAAATATACATGGGAATTATTTGGGTTGAGTTTTAAGCAGGTATCTCCAGATGTATGTCTTCTATCATAGACACATGAACATAGCTCACCTAATACCCCTTTAAACCTAATTATTGGCTTTTGATTTTCAGGCCACCCAGATTGCATGTTTTGGTGCCGAAAACCTAGGTGAGGACTCACTGATGACTGAGAACATACTCAAGAGATATTTTTATTCTCTTCCTACCACCAAGACTTGAAAGAGGCCATTTTTCTTATTTCTCCTAGGAAGATAGGTTTTCCTTTTTCACCCTTGCTTGGAGGCTATGAGCCTTTGGGGTTTTAGCTTTATGTCAGAGGTCCCCTGATTTATTCCCCTCCTTAGGTACATCCTATGTTTTACCTCCTGTCAGCAGTGTGAAAGTTGACACTCAAAGTCACTGATGTCCAACCAGCTTCAGGGCAGTGTGTGAACACGCTTCAGTGGGCTCAGCTTGCCACTCTGGGTTCCTACTTTCACTCAGTATTTGACTGCTCGGGAATCCTCATCTTCTTGCCAGCTCATCAGTGCCTTTAAAAAGATTCTTTCTATATTTTATATGGCACTAACCCAGTTTTCTTTAGCAAGAGAGTCAGCCAGTGCTTCTAGCTGGCCATCCCACTAGACATAGAAGTTACAATAACTATCCACCAAGCAGGAGATTAAATCTGTCCCTTCAACACTTTAAAACCAGGCACATGCTTTTCTTCCTTAATTCTGTGTTAAATATTTTTACCTAAATATATCAAAATGTATTAAGGCAAATGTCAGCTCTCCCCAGTTTGGGTTATGGAGAATCCCAAGGTGGCTTTATTATTCATTCATTATCTGGACAGTTCCATGTTGTCCAAATTCAAACAAGTTTTGAACCTCTGAAAAAAGGCTTACTAAAGTTTTATCACCATTTCAGCCTTTAATTACTTGGGCAAACTTACCTCTCTTCAGAAGTTATATCAAGCTAACAGATGCCTAACAAACATTGAGCTGATCTTCTAGACTAAGGGTTTCCAAAACGAGATGTATATACCTCTTGGGGTACAAACGATGATTCACTGGGGTACAGGAAGAAATTAATGTACTTTTATTGACAAAAATGTTTATCCTAAAAGTCAAAAGGAATTAATATTTACAAGTGTTTAATATGGGAGTTGACACGTATCCTTACTCGGCCCGCATGCGCTGAGGGAAGAGGGCGTGTGTGATCCCCCCCCCAGTGTGAAGGGATCAGCAGTGGCACCCTCTCTTTCCTCCTTTGTCACACTACAACTTACTGCAGTGTGCCCAGTTCAGTGCGTTTCCAGACGATGTTTTCTAATTTATGCTCATGCTTTTGAAATGGGCACCTGGCTTTTTAAATTCTTCTGCAAAGATGCTGTGAGAATCAAAGAGAATATTAATTATGCAAGCACATGTAAACAACAAGAAAATGGCAGAGATGACACTTCTCCCACTCCTAATATAAGCTCTTTGTTCACCACATTACAGAGAAAAAATTAACGATCTTATCGTATCTGACAAGACAGTGTCCCCCTCCAAAAAAATTACCAGGGAGTTTTTTTGAAGTATGAATTTATATCCACTGTTATTAATGAATTGTCTTGTCCCAAATGTGAATTTTGCCGGGAGATAATAGCTAGTGATAGTTGTATATGTATGTTTTATACAACCAATAACTATAAGTGTGTTGGGGATACAAAGTTAACAATTGCTTATTGTTTGGAAAGACTTGAAACCTACCACCCAGGTAACCCTTCAAAAGATTTTGCCTTCACATAATCATTTCCTCTATGATTATTGTAATTCATACAGGTACTGTGTTTTAGGTAATTCACTCTCTGTCCTGTAGAATGATTCATTTGGAAAAAATCTGTTCTGTGTCCATGCAAAAACCAATACTTCCTTTCCACTTTCAGTCGCTTGGCTAGCTTTACTTTGTTTTGAAACCTCACCTCATGAACACTTTTTCCACAGTCCCATTGCTCTTGCATTTAGTTGGACATTGCAGGGTAAATAGTTCTGGTAAAGCATCTCAAATCTATGCACAAACACTGTGAAACATAGACTAAGATAAAGTACGCTGCTTTCACGGAGCCATTAACGCCATCAGAGTTGAAATCCTCACATCTGCAGCATGGCCTGGTTCCTGTCTGCGAATGTTTTTAGATTGGAAGTTCTTAAGCAAAGAACTTTCTATATATCCAAAGACATCTGAGGGTCTTTGAAAAAATTATATTATAGATATAATGTACCTTCCATGGCCAAGCCTAGTTGCTGAAGATTTATTTTTTAGTTTATAATAATCATCATCCCTGTCTTTCCAGCCTCTGTGAGGAAAACAGAAAAGTCTGTAGAAAATTCACCAGAATCAGAGCAAGAAAGACTGTCTCTGTCAGCTGCCTTTTTCTTCCGCTTTTTGTGACTATTAGTACAATGTAAGTTACTCCTGGGTTTCAAGAGAGCAAGGATTATTTTGGACCAAACAAACTTATCTCATTATCTCCTGACTCTCCTCTTTCCATCACATAGTGTTGACTTGTCCTAACGCCTTAAAACCTTTTTGTCTATTGATTGCTTGATATACTACTAATATATTACATGCAAAAGAAAATACACATGAAGGATAGATATAAAGAACAGAGTTAAAATAATAGAAAAATGAAAGGACCATTACTTGATTACTGTGAATATCCCTGGGATGCAAAGAGCCCACTTTAGCAGTCACTGATGTATAGAGCTCTAGCGACTCAAAGAAAAATTTCTGGATTCTTTTACCTTTTTCACTGACTGAGTTGCGGGGAGGGGTGGGGGTGGGGGAGGGGGCAGATAACCATAAGCAACAGACACAATTAAAATGAATTAAGAGGAGCTTGCAAAGGGGCTGAGCACAGTGGCTCACACCTGTAATCCCAGTGCTTTGGGAAGCCAAGGTGGGAGGATTCCTTGAGCCTAGGAGTTCGGGGCTGCAGTGGGCTAAGATGATGCTCTAGCCTGGGTGACAGAGCAAGACCCTGCCTCTGAAAAACTAAAAAAATAAAAAAGCTTGCAAAGCATAGGGAAATGATAAATGGAGGCAGAGTACTTTTTATCAAACTAAAGAATAATCTCAAATTTTCCTAGAAGAGAATTTTGAAGGATATCGATGCTAATCACCGATCTGCTTCTTAATTACCCCCAATAAATGCTTTCCGAGTGTTTCCTCAGGTATATGGGATATTTTCTAAGCGTTCAACATCATGAAACCGAAAGCAATTCTTCACAGGCTTGCTGTCATTACTAACGCACTTTTCCATAAGGTCTGTAAGACTTAAATTAAGCTAATGGGTTATGATCCAAGAAAAATACAACAGTTCATCATACACGATATATTACAGTCATCAATTAATATTTATTGAGTGTCCACTGGCTGCATAAAGCTACCTGAAGGCAGAATGATGATTAAAATTCCAACTATGAGAGAAAGCAATGGCAAAAGGGGTATGTGGGAAGAAAACAATATACTCAGAGAACATAAAGAAGAAACTGTTTTCCTGTTAATGTCTCTTTTATATAACTGCAGCATCTGCAGCTCACTGGTGCTGGCCCCCCACCGTTACCACGTTTACAAGCAACCAATCAACACCAATATGGGTTTCCTTGTCCGCGTCTCCTCCTCCACCTCCTCCTCTTCTTTCACTTTTCTTCTTCTTCTTCTTTTGTTTGTTTTTTGAATGGATGTTTCTCATTTCTACCAAACATACATAAAACCTCTTAGTTGGCTTTCTTACCAAAAAGACACCCTCATAATAGACACAAAGCTGAGAACAGGAGGCCAATGAGTGGATCCTCATTAAAATGAAATTAAAGGATCATTTTAACAATGTGTCCATCACTTCACTATTCAAATATTTTAAAGTATTGTAAGCCTCTTGCATTTGGGTGACCTGTAAGATCTTGGTATGTGATAATTGCCAGAGCCAGCCCTCAAGCAAGTTTCACCGTATCTTATGCAGGCACTGGGGGCCATAAGATTTCTTTAGGTACAAATTGCAGAACAATTACTGATGAGAGAAAGGTCATAATAATAGGTTACAGAAGTCTGGCTGTCTTTGGGATCGCTTAGATAGGCCCATTTTGTCCTATTGTTATAACGATGAGAAGGAAGTGGTTTAAGGTAGTTAGAGACAAGCAAACAAAAGAAAGAGCTATATAACTTCTACTTTCACTTCCTGCCTACTCCATTACTTCTAGCATTATGGGAGAAATAACATGATTGAAATGACCTAAAGGTTAGGGGGTGGGCCAGTTTTACCTGGTAGAAAGTAGATTGAATGCTGTTGGCTAAATCTTTCTGAAAGCGAAAAGTAGTAACGTTTAACAAAATTAGTTGACAGGAGGGGTGGGAAAGGATTGAAATCACATTTAGTTATTGGTTTTTTCTTCTTTCTAAGTGTGTATCTTTTATTAAGAAAGAAAGATAAAATTGAGATTGGCAGAATAGGGAAGAGGAGAGGGTGGGTAGGTGTTGGTGGAGAGAGGAAAAGAGACTTGTTTGCTTGAAAACCAAATGTCTATTATGACACTTCTGCAGCCATAGTTGCTCCAAATGGTATATCGAGAAATCGGTAAGACTTTAAATTGTATTCAATCAATAAATATTTCTCGAGCATTTATCCTGTGTCAAAAATGACTTTACGAAGCTCAAATCTCTTTCCCTTTAGCACATAAGACTGATTCATTTGAGAACTGTGGATCTTCAAAAGGTTTATATAAATGGTAGTAAACTTAAAAGGTCTGACACCAGTTGCAATTCCTTAAAATAAGCAGATTGGTGAGATTAAGGAGAAAAAAAACTCTTTTAGAAAAAGACACACACATACACATATACACAGAAACACTCGAAAGATAAATTGCAATATGACCAACAGCAAAAATAACCTCTTTACCATTTGCTGGATAGTTATATTAATTAAATTACCTCTACCACGAACTATATCTTTTACTTCAAAAACAAATTTACAAGGTGATAGGAATATTACCAAGCTTTGAAATTGATGTTTAGTGTAATCTACCCATGAATTTCAAATTCAAGGACACTACTTCCTGGCTGTGGGTGTAAAGTGAATGCTACAGCATTCAGAAAAACCATTCCAAGTAGTCAAGCCGGTCAATACATGGTAAGGGGTCAATATGTGGTACAAAGGAAATTTTGAAGAAATTGGAGCAAGAACCATTGTTCCTTCTTAAAAAGATGAGGTGTTTCTAACTAGAAATTAGAATGCCAGTTCAAACAAAAATGCCTTCAGGTTTTCTGCCAATACTGAATCGTATTTATATATTTCTACCAATAATAAATATTTTTAGCTATCTAAGTTGAAGTATTCATTTCTTATTGTGTTTTAAATTTGTTATTAATATAGTGATAACCACACACAGGTCAAATCAATTCAGAATCTCTCTGTTCTCCTGTGATTTTTGGTATTCTTCCCTAACCAAATGATTCTCATGATTTTAGATAAACGATTTAACTGTGGGGTATTTACAGTAATTATTTTTTACATGCCATCTTATACACCTCAGAATTAAGTATGCTATTCTAATAAAGAGTGGTTGGTAAGTGTCTTAGAGAATAATAAACAAAATGGAAACATTTATATGGCTAAAAAAGTTTTTAAGGGACAGTAGGATCAAAATAGGAATGTTGTCCCTCTAATCTGAACACATAAATGGAGAGGGTAGTAGTGGCTTACTCTGTTTCCAAAGCACTGGGAAGAATACTCTCAAGTATTTGGTAGAATCCTGACTTTCCTAAATAAACTGTGCTCCTTATGAACTAAATGAGGGTAAGTTTTTCTCAATATATGGAGATATTCCAGCTAACAAATGGAGAGGGAGTAAGATAATTAGAATATTCTTTTTGCAATCTCTAGTTAATTAACAAATATAAGCAATGTGTGTCGATTCCTTTTAACATGGCAGAAGGGCAGGTTACCGGACAGTAAGTGCCCCCTGGCACTTTCTCTGAAGTATCCTTACTATAAAAATTGAAACTGAGGCTGGGCGCAGTGACTCACACCTGTAATCCCAGCACTTTGGGAGGCCAAGGCGGGTGGGTCACAAGTTCAGGAGTTGAAGACCAGCCTGGCCAACATGGTGAAACCCCGTCTCTACCAAAAATACAAAAATTAGCTGGACGTGGTGGCGCGTGCCTGTAGTCCCAGCTACTTGGGAGGCTGAGGCAGGGTTGAACCTGGGAGGCAGAGGTTGTAGTGAGCCGAGACTATGCCACTGCACTCCAGCCTGGGTGACAGAGCAAGACTCTGCCTCAAACAAACAAACAAACAAAAAATTGAAACTGAATTGTTTCAAGCCTCTAGATCGAACTACCCATTTATAGAGAAAACAAATAACAGAAGAACCCAGGGGATACAATCCTAAATGCTGGAATGTAGGAAAATTCTACAAGACAAACAACCTGGTTTCCTCAACAAAGAAATGCAAGGGAGGCTTTTAAAAATTAAAGGAGCCTACAGACAAAAAGAAACTTAAAAGATACATCAATCAATTACAATGTGGGTGCATTACTTTAAGTTCCTGATTAAAGAGGAAACTATCTTTTAAAATTTTATGAGACATTTTTTAATTTGAACACTGAAAGGCTATTTGAACATATTAAAATGTATCATCATTTTTTGAGTGATAATGGCATGTAGTTACAGTATTGTAAAGGTCTTTATCTTTTAGAAATATTTACAGATGAAATGGTATAATGTCTGGGGTGTGTTTTGAAGTAACCTGGGGAAGACAGCAGTGAGTGCAGGTGAAATGAAATAATATTGTTTATGAATTAATAATTATTAAAAGTAGATGATGGATACCTGGGAGTTTATTACCCTACTCTGCCTAATTTTGCATATGTATTTGAAATTTTCTATAATTAAAAAGTTTCTTTTAAAAGAATCACCAGCAGAGCTAAGATCAGGAAAAGAGATGGGAGTCCCACTCAGAAATGCACTGGTAAGTTTTTAAATATCAAGAAGGTTGTGGGTGCTAATTCTTAGCCTTTGCTGACTTCTGTGATGCGAAGTTTCCCACCAAGGCTCCTTTCCGCATCACTGGAAGGTGAGTAGGGCAAAGATAGGTGGAATTAACTCTTAACATCCCGCATAAGTGGTCCCAAACGAAGGTTTTCTTCCAGACTCTCCTCTGTCTTTGGGACAGTTGAGGTATAGGAAGCCACTTTATTAGAAAGAAGTGTCTATACAAAAGGTATGAGGAGCAGTTCTAGAAATTACTTCTTATCTCTTTCTTCTGCTGCCTTACGTGAATTTCCTTTAGGAGAGTAAACCTTTTAGGTGACCAATCTCATTTCTTTAACAGCGATCTTTCTAAAATGCTTTAAACATTTCTCTGCATTTTAAACAGAAAAACAATTAAATTGCTTTGCTATGACAGAATTATTCTTATAAATTAAGTATTAGTGCTCTCCCGAGGGATAGTTCAGGTCTGTAAAAAAATAGTGTCTACAAAATAGTCCTAGATTGACATGATTTTTACGTGTGTGTGTGTGTGTGTGTGTGTGTCTGTGTGTTTGATACAGGGTTTCACTCTGTCGTCCAGGCTGCAGTGCAGTGGGTGATCATGACTCACTGTATCCTTGACCTCCCAGACTCAGGTGATCCTCCCACCTCAGCCTCCCAAGTAGCTGAGACTAAAGGCATGTATAACTACCCTGGCTATTTTTTTCTGTATTATTTGCTAGAGATGGGGTCTCACTGTGTTGCCCAGACTGGTCTTGAACTCCTGGGCTAAAGCAATCCACCTGCCTTGGCTTCCAAAATGCTGGAATTACAAGCATGAGCCACCGTGCCTGGCCAGTGTTTGATTTTTGCAGCATCTTTCAGCCCATAACGTCAGGCTGCCGGCTGCTACTTCTTATTTCTAATCTACCATGAAGCTGAGAAACAAATACAGTGATTCTCAAGTTTTGTCGTGTTTGATATTTGTACAATTGCTACGCTCTATCAATATATGTTGACCATATATACTTAATCTGGACTTTTGTAATTCAAGCAAGAATGACTATTTCAATGTGGTCATGGAACCCACTGAGCAATAACTGAATTTTCACTGCACTGACAACCTTGTGTAGCAGAATTTATTCAATTATTTGAATTTGAAATATTTTGCACTTAAAATTTCAGCTATCTGAAAATAGAAAAGTGAATGTGCTGATGCTGGTGATAAGATGTATAGATTTCATAAGCGCAATCCAAAAACGATGGAAATAATTAGGCATGTCAAAGAGATAAAAAGTAAATCACTGAGCATGTCAGAGAGTTTTGGCTCCAACTGAATACTTCAGTTAAGACACTCAGCTGTGAAGGAAATGAAGAAAATTGAAACTATATGTGAAATGCTAGAAATTACACCACTAAAGTTTACATACACATTTATTTTTTTGTTGAGAATGGAAACCTTCACTACATTTAAGTCCATTGTTTGGATTTTATACATTTAACTTACAGGCATATTTTAAAGATGCATGCATTAGGTATAGAAGTGGAATGCTTCCTATTGCCAAGGTGCCTGGATTGTGTGTACAGGCTGCAACCATAGCCACAAGTCTCTCTGGAGTCCTGGGGTTGCTTCCTTCGCTGGCCTCTTTGGGCTGAGTGGTAAGAGCTCCCTGCTATTGCTAGAGCCCAGATTCCTCATCATCCCTGGTTGATCTCCCTACACCCTGTCCATACCTCTGTGAACACTCCCTTCATTACACTCTCCTTAATTACCCTGTTAGAGTAAGCCATCTGTCTCCTTTTGGGACAGTAGGTGGCAAAGCTGGCAAGAAAACCTGGTAGAAGTGAAACATTCCTAAAACCAGGTGGGACATGGTCTCAAGCTCCCTAACTTACTACCTTAACCCGCCATGATTTTGTGACAGAATGTGAGGGAAAACATGGCTGTAATAGATGAGGAACACACATTCCCAACTTTTTTAGTGCCACTGGAGTTCTGTTTATAATTAGTGTAGTAATTTTCATTCATGTGAACAAGAATGGGTGAAACGAAGATGGTCATTCCTCATCCAGATATCTGATTTCATTCCTGGTTTGTCAAATCTCCACTGAATATATAAAGACCAGTCCTGTAAGAGGATTAGCAGAACCTGGGGCTAATTCCATAAAATTAATCTAATCTATGCTCCATGCCTGACATTCTGGATGATTTAACTACTCCATATCTCTACATATCTTTTAAATGGGAATAACTTTATCTGAGTCTTGATTAAATTAAGCAATAGTTTAAAAGTTTGCCTTTTTTTCTTCTCCAAAGGCACAAGATAATTATGATTGTAGGTTTAAATTAAAAAGTTCTAATAATAATAATTTTTAAAGACTTTGTACTTTTAGTGCTGTCTCTTTATAGCTTGACATTGGGCTTTTGTCATGATGGCTGGGCCTTGGACCCTGAGAAAAGCTTCATTTGAAAACAGAGCACTGGATTTAAAAGATCACTCACGCTATTCATTTTTACTTTACTGTTAGACAGCTGGATCAGTTTTTCTTTACTTACTTTTGCCTGTCCTCAAAAAATATCATCTAGTTAATTTTATGTAATTTCCAGTGTGGTCGTTTTGGCGAAGCAAGGCCCCTCAGACAGTTACTTTCCAGCTCTTTTCCAACTGCCACTCACTTTGGGTTATTTTCTGCAGCCAGTCGGCATCAAAATGTATGTATGAGTAGAAGGTGCGGGGCTTGGGGGTGATGGAGGGGAGAGATGGTCAAAGAGCTGGTACTCTTCCCAAAGCCACACCAAAGCAAGCTCTCTCCAGCACACTGCAGTGATACAAGCCACAATACGGCCAATAGTCTATTAAAGAGAATGACTGCTAGGCAGAGAAGAACAAGCACTAGCTGTGGCCCTGGAAAACCCAGTCTGTGTGGAGGCCCATCCTACCATCAACTTTGTAATCTTGAGCAAGTCGGTTAACTCCTCTGAGTCTCAGTCTCAAGTGTGAATTAAAGAGAAGACAGCTTTGCCCAGCAGACCTCAGAAGACTTTGGCAAGGTTCCGATGAACTAACATGCATTCTACACGCTTGCAACTGCCAAATTCAAAGCATTGTTATCACAGTTTCTGCGGTTTTATTTAGAAATTCCCAATTGAAGTATTAATCAATCTCTTATTCTCCTGCCATCCAGTATTCTGGACTCTGTTATGTGAAGGATGATTCCAGATTCAGCTAGTCAATCTCTGTCTCTTTCTCTCCTCATTTCTCTCTCTCTCTCTCCCTCACACACATACACATTTTATTTTTCTAGAAAAAAGGATACTTTTTCATTACTTCTCTAGAAGACTTTTCCTTCCGCTTCAGACCACATGTGCTAATCCTCCAGTCTCCTAAGCTGCCAATTTAACTGTGGCCCCAAACTCCATCAGCAGAAATCCCCTACTTGGGTGGCTTATTTGGCCCTCTAAGCTGAACCTTTGTTCTCAATCAGCATCTCCAAGGTTCTCCACTCTTGAAAAGCCCCAGTCTTTAAAATGTGGCCTCTGTCCCCAGCAGTCACCTACATGATATGGAGGTTCTGCTCCCCCAGAGAGATCCCCTCTTGTTGAAATCCATTTCCCTCCTAGATCTCTAATCCATTATGCCTTCTTAGAGTATATTAGCTGAACATTAGCACATCTGCACCTAGTTAAAATTCCATTTTTCCCTGGCTCGAATTTCCCTGAACACACCCAGACACCAGAGTGATTTTTAGACTGTTTGCTGCAAACAAATACCCCTAGTGACATTACCCCAGTTTGCTCCCATCTTCTGTCTACTGAGGTAGCCATTCAGATCGCTTGTTCACAAGACTGTCAAGTGTTAAAATCACGGAGCATTGTCCTCTGATTTTAAGTTGTCCTGTTTTTGATTCACCCACACATGAATTGTGCAATTGATCAGCTTTCCCTATTCATTTTAGTGTCAAGAAACTTAGATCAAATTTTCCCCCAATTCCCATGTTACGGGATGAATTGTGCTCCCTTAAAATTTGTTTTGAAGCCCTAATGCTCAGTACCTCAGAATGTGACTGTATTTAAAGATAAGGCCATTACTAGGTAATTAAGCTTATTCAACAACACATTAAAAAGATCATTCACTATAATCAAGTGGGATTCATTCCAGGTGTGCAAGGATGATTCAACATACACAAATCAATAAATATGACACAGCACACCAACAGAATCGAGAACAAAAACCATATAACAATTTCAATAGATGCTGAAAAAGCATTCAATGAAATTAAACATTTTTTCATGATAAAAACTAACACTGGATATAGAAGGAACTTACCTCAACATGATAAAGGCTATACATGACAAGACTGCAGCCAATATTATACTGAATGAGTGAAAATTGAAAGCCTTTTCTCCAAGATCTGGAAGAAGAAAAGGATGCTCACTTTTTCACTTTTACTATAGTACTGGAAGTCCTAGCCAGAACAAACAGGCAAGCAAAAGAAAGGGCATCCAAACAGATGACATGATCTCATCTTGAGAAAAATCTAAAGACTGTACCAAAAAAAAAAAACTTTTAAGACTGATGAACAAATTTAGTCAAGTTGGAGGATACAAAATCAACATACAAAAATCAGTAGTGTTTCTATACACTAAAGTGATCAATATGAAAAATAAATCAAGAAAACAATCCCATCTACAATAGCTACAAAAAATAAAACACCTAGGAATAAATTTAACTAAGGATTAAAAAATAAGTACAAGGAAAACTATAAAACACTGATGAAGAAGTTGAATTGGACATCAAAAAAAAAAAAAAAAAAAAAAAAGGAAAAGATCCCATGCTCATGGATTGGAAGAATAATATTGTTAAAATGCCTATACTACCCAAAGCAATCTACAGATTCAATGCAATCCCCATTAAAATACCAGTGACATTCTTCACATAAATAGAAAAAACAATCTTAGACCTTGTATGGAATCACAAAAGACCCCAAATAGCCACAGCAATCCTGGGCAATAAAATCAAAGCTGAAGGTATCGTACTACCTGATTTCAAATTGTCCTACAGAGCAATAGTAACCAAAACAGCAGGGTACTGGCATAAAAACAGACATACGGAACAGAATGAAGAAACTAGAAGTAAATCCACACACTTACAGCCAACTCGTTTTTGACAAAGGTGCCAAGAACATACATTGTGGAAAGCACAGTTTCTTTAATAAATGGTGCTGGGAAAACTAAATATTCATACGCAAAAGAATGAAACTAGATCCCTGTCTTTCACCATATACAAACATCAACTCAGAATGGATTAAAGACCTAAATGTATGACCTGAAACTATGAAACTACTAGAAAAAAACACTGAGGAAATGCTATAAGACATTGATTGGTCTAGGCAAAGATTTTTTGAGTAAAACCTCAAAAGCATATGCAACAAAAGTAAGAATAGACAAAGGGAATTACACCCAGCTAAAAAGGCTTCTGCACAGAAAAAAAAAAAACAATAAAGTAAAGAGAATGCCTACAGAATGAGGGAAGTATTAGCAAACTATCCATCCAACAAGGGACTAATAACCAGAATATATAAGAAATTTAAACAACTTAATAGCAATAAAACAAATAATGTGTTTTTTTTAATAGGCAGAAGGCCTAAATAGATACTTCTAAAAATAAGACATACAAATGACCAACAGGTATATGAAAAAATGCTCAGAATCACTAATCATCAGAGAAATGCACGTCAAAACCATAATAAAGTATCATCTCACTCCAGTTAGAACAGTTTTATAAAAAAGACAAAAAATAACAGATGCTGGTAAGGACGTGAAGAAACAGGAACACCTGCACACTGTTGGTAGAAATGTAAAGTAGTAAGGCCATTATGGAAAACAGTATAGAGGTCTCTCAAAAAACTACAAATAGAACTATCATATGATCCAGCAATGCCACGGCTGGGTATATATCCAAAGGAAAGAAAATCAGTATTTTGAAGAGATACCTATACTCCCATGTTTGTTGCAGCACTATTAAGACAGAAAGACAAATACTGGATGCTCTAACCCAAATGTGGGAGCTAAAAAAGTGGATCTCATGATGGTAGGTAGAGAGTTAGTGGTTACCAGATGCTGGGAAAAGCAGAAGGTAGCAGACTGTGGGAGAGATGAAGAAACATTGGTTAATGGGTGAAAAAAATACAGTTAGAAGGAATAAGTTCTAGTATGTGATGGTATAATACCAATGACATTCTTCACATAAATAGAAAAAATGATCTTTTTCCTATTTATGTGAAGAATGTCAAAGGTATATCTTCTCCTTTTCTTTTTGATGTCCAATTCAACTTCATCAGTGTTTTATAGTTTTCTTGTAGATATTTTTTTTACTCCTTTAAATTTATTGCATATTTCAAAGTAGCTAGAAAAGAATTGAAATGTTTTCAATACAAAGAAAATATAAATGTTTGAGGTTATGAATATTCTAATTGTACTGATTCAGTCATTACACTTTGTATCAAAACATCACCTCAAAATTATATACAACTGTGATATATCAATAAAAAATAAAAATAAATTTAAAAAATTTTAAAGAGGTAATTAAGTTAAAATGAGACTACCAGTCTGGGCCTTAATCCAATGTGACTGGTGGCTTTAGAAGAAGAGGAAATTAGTAAAGCTCCATAAAAACCCAAGGGTTTGGAGAGCTTTCAGACACTGAACATGTGGAGGTTACTGGAGGGTGGCATCGCAGGAGGGCACGGAGACTCCACACTCCTTCCCTTACCTTACCCTATGTGTCTCTTCATCTGGCCGTGTATTTGTATTCTTTAAAATATCCTTGGTAAACTGGTAACTGTCAAGAAGAAGCAGAAGGAGGAGGAGAAGTTGAAGGAGAAGGAGGAAGAAAAGAAGGAGAAGGAGGAGGAGGAGGAGAAGGAGGAGGAGAAGGAGGAGGAGGAGAAGGAGGAGGAGGAGGAGGAGGAGGAGGAGGAGGAGGAG
>PVKV010032872.1:0-19320 GCA_004027835.1 Alouatta palliata
GATGGGCTTCCCTTTGTGGGTAACTTGACCTTTCTCTCTGGCTGCCCTGAGCATTTTCTCCTTCATTTCAACCCTGGTGAATCTGACAATTATGTGCCTTGGGGTTGCTCTTCTTGAGGAATATCTTTGTGGTGTTCTCTGTATTTCCTGAACTTGAATATTGGCCTGCCTTTCTAGGTTGGGGAAGTTCTCCTGGATATTATCCTGGAGAGTATTTTCCAGCTTGGATTCATTCTCTCCATCACATTCAGGTACACCTATCATACGTAGATTAGGTCTTTTCACATAGTCCCACATTTCTTGGAGACTTTGTTCGTTCTTTTTTACCATTTTTTCTCTACTCTTGCCTTCTCGGTTTTTTTCATTGAGTTGATCTTTGAGCTCTGATATCCTTTTTTCTGCTTGGTCGATTTGGCTCTTGAAACTTGTGTATGCTTCACAAAGTTCTTGTGTTGTGTTTTTCAGCTTCATCAATTCACTTACATTCCTCTCTAGGTTGGTTATTCTTGCTAGCATTTCGTCAAATCTGTTTTCAAGGTCCTTTGTTTCTTTGCATTGGGTTAGAACATGTTCTTTTAGCTCACAGAAGTTTCTTATTACCCACCTTCTGAAGCCTGACTCTGTCATTTCATCACACTCATTGTCCATCCAGCCTTGTTCCCTTGCTGGTGAGGAGTTGTGATCCCTTGTAGGAGGAGAGGCGTTCTGGTTTCGGGTGTTTTCTTTCTTTTTACGCTGGTTTCTTCCCATCTTTGTGGATTTATCTATGTGTGGTCTTTGTGGTTGGTGATTTTCAGATGGGGTCTCTCACTGGATGTCCAGTTTGTTGACGATGAAGTTGTTTCTTTCTGTTTCTTAGTTTTGCTTCTAACAGTCTGGCCCGTCTGCTGTAGGACTGCTGAGGTCCACTCCCGGCCCTGCTTGCCTGGGGATCACCTGCAGCGGATGTAGGACAGTAAGGGTTGCTGCCAGTTTCTTCTGGTATCTTTGTCCCAGGAGATTACCTGCCAGATGTCACTCTGAGCTCTCCTTTCTGAGGTGACTCGTTGGATATACGGGAGTCAGGGAACTGCTTGAGGTGACAGAGTGCTGAGCTGTGAGTTCCGTTGCTCATTCAGAGTTGCTGGGCAGGTACTTTTAAGTCTGCTGCAGCAGAACTCATAAACCCCTTTTTTTCCCCAGGTGCTCTGACCTGGGGAGTTAGGGCTTTATTTATGAGTTTCCCTTGGGCTGCTGCCTTTTTCTCAGGGCGATGAGGCAGCCTAGTCGCTGCCTGCAGAGGCTTTGCTGAACTGCTGTGGCCTCCGCCCAGCTGCCATGTGAACTTCCCTGCAGTCCAGTTTATACTGGTGTAGTTGGAACTGCCTCTGCAATGGCAAACTCTCTCCGTAGTGGCAGACTGCCTCAGTAATGGCAGACGCCCCTCCCCCACAGAGCTGGACCGTCCCAGGTTCAGCTGTGCTTGCTGTGAAACTCTCGATCCAGAGCGTTTCTGATGTCTGTTTTTTTGTGGAGGTGGGACCAGCTGAGCCTGAACACCTGGCTCTCTGCCTCAGAGCTTTTTTTTTTTTTTTTTTTTAAGTTGAATGGTCACTGTCTCCCAGGTGTTCCAGCCGCCTGTTGAAAAGGCGCCAGGATCTGTATGATTTCCCGTGCGGTGACCCACTGCGCCGGCTGAAACCGCGGGTCCTGGCATTTTTTTGCCTGGGAAATCTCCTGGCCTGGCTGTCGGTTTCAGTCCCTTTTTTTAACCAAGTGAACGGGCGTCTCTGCCTTCCTGGAGCTCCAATTGCCAGCTAAAACGGCACCCGGACCCATGTATTTTGTATGGGGACCCACTGCGCCGGGGCGCCGCTCCAAACAGCGGTGGCTAAAACGGCCACGCAGGCGAAAACAGCCGAGCTGGCGAAAACAGCTGCGCCGGCCAAACCAGCCACGCCGGCCAAACCAGGTGCGCTGGCGACCCGTGGGGCTCCTCCCCCTGGGAATATCCTGGTCTGTGGGCAATAAAAATCCGTCTGGGAATGTGGCGTCCACTCACCCTCCACACTTTCACTGGGTGCTGCAATCCTCAGCTGCTCCTAATCGGCCATCTTGGATCTCTCCTCTTTTTTTTTTTTTTTTTTTTTTTTTTAATATATATACTTTTTATTGCATTTTGGGTTTGGGGGTACATGTGAAGAACATGCAAGATTGTTACATAGGTACACACATGGCAGTGTGATTTGCTGCCCTCCTCCCCATCACCTGTATCTGTTATTTATCAAAATTTATATTTAAACAAAACAGAAAAAAATTAACCAAATAACACTTCAATTGCAAAAATATCTCAAAACGACGTGGTAGATTCATTATTTTTACAAGGTAAAAATTTCACAAAAGACAGCAAGATCAAACTCTCAAAGCTTTTTTCAGATTATCATCTGTCAATCAAATGCTTCATTTATGAACATGTTGCTTTTCATTTCAAAAAGTTGACATTTCTATGGTTGAGATTATCCTCTCATTTAAAACTCTCTCTCCCAACTTCCTTTGTCTTTCAGTATTATTTTTAAAAACACAAATAAATGGTCTTGTGATAAATTCAGTTTGTTCACTTGACTACTTACAAACCAGCAAACTTTAAGACAATGTTTCTTTTTAAAACATTTCTCCCACCTGGGAGAATACTTAACCAAATATTCTTGGGTAGCTACAATATATAATGCATGCAATACCAAATTAAATTAATTATGAGTATTCCTATTACATTTTTAACTTATAACATTTTATTTATGAATATTCGCTTTTGCAGAATATTTTGGCTTGAGTTCCCTGAACAATAGTTTCTGAGATGGAAACGAGTGTCAGAGGTCTATTAGGGAGTTTTCTCAGGAACGCCTCTAAAGAATAATGGAAAAGAATTAAGCAGAAGAATAAAACTGTGATATACTTGTAAAATTGTGTTCTTAAATTGAGGCAAAGGGTCCAAGCCTTATTATCCTTCCCATGTTGACCACTTATTCCATGTAAATTACACCCAGAGGAAGGGATATGTAAGGCAGCCTCTATTGAAGGAAGAGTTATTCTCTAAATAAGATGCACCTGTGAGCTCTAATCACTCAACACTCTCAGTAGCTAAGTGCCTTCATTCTGAAAGTGATGGGTACAGCATAATGTCCACTATAATTTACAAACTCAAATAAACGTCCTCCTGTGTACTATCAGGATTATGATATCATTAACATTGAAATATAAACCTGAAAAAAAGGTTTGTCATCATCAAGGTCAACCCTCTCAAAGCAGTAAAGAGGAAGCAATATAGATGATACCTTATAAATCAAACAACTTTAAAAGACATTGAACTAATTTTAATTTATATATCTACTTGCCTATTCAATATCCTCATCTGAGTGCCTAAATGGCATAATAAAATACAAGTCAAGTATTGATTTTTTCCTGCATAAATATGCCTCTTCCCCAAGATTCCCTACTTCAGTAAGTCATACAGTCATTCTTCCAGGTGCTCAAGTTAAAATAATCTGATTCACTATATTTTGTTATTTCATGCACATTCAATCCTTTAGGTATCTTATAGGCCCTTCTTTCAAAATACAGCTAGAATCAGACCATTTATACCTTATGATACCTCAGCATAAGCCACTGTCTCCACTTAGCAGCCTAAGTGGTCTCTCTATTTCTTCCTTGCCTTATAATCTATTTTTCACACATCAGACAGAATTATTCTTTTAAATCTAAGAAAGATCATGTCACTCTTTTGTTCAAAACCTTCCAAAGACTTCATGTCCCCTTCACGGCCCCCCTCACCTACCATATTCTCTTCACTCACTCTGCTCTGCTAACTCTCGTCTTCTTGGTATTCCTCAAACACACCCAAACGAACTCACCTCTTCCCCACGGCCTCTTCACTTTCTGTTTTCTCTGCCCAAAGTGTGTACAGAGAACGAAATATCTGCATAGATAGGATCTTCACTTCCCTCAGGTCTCTGTCAAATTTTGCCTATCAAAGTAGGCTTCCCTGCCCCTCCCAAATCTGTCACTTTTAATCCTCTTTTCCTAACTTATTTAGCTCTTTGGTAATCTTTTCACCCCATTTACTATCCTTTCCCAAAATGAAACTTTGTTGTAATATGGCTCTTAGTATTGATGGCAACTTATTTTGCTAAACAAATAAATACCTAGCACATCTGGCGTCTGGCATGGTAGAAGAAGACAAAAAATTAAAGATGATGATCGGGAAAGCAAATTTTGTGGCTTTGCTTAATAAGGAATGTTCTAACATTGGTGCCATCTGGAAGGGACTGACAAGACGTAATAAGTTTTCAACTTCCAAAGGTGTCCACAAGATGTTAGAGAACCACCTGCTGGTTGTTATATTCATGACATTAGATTGAAGGTTGAACTAAATGAATTCCAGTGTCTTACATATCTGGGTTAATGTGATTTTGTTATAATTTTAAAGATATTTTACTGGTTTATAAATTCTTAAAATATTTTAATTCATTTTTAGGTTTGACTAGATAATTTATCTCAACATGCTTATGGTTTGCCATTAAAATGACTCTTCTTGTAAACAAGACAAAAACTGATTTCTCTTGAAGCGTTCATTATGCATATAAGCACTTGATTAGAAATATGGCAATGGGAAATAAATAATCTCTCAGAAGTTCATTACTGAATGATGCTATCATGTTCCAAATAAGCTCAGTGTGAATTTCAGACTGGCTCATTTATCATTAGAAGACAACTCTAATCAGCGGAATGTGACTCTAACTTCACTTTAAAGCAATTGTACTTGATTGAAAATAGCAGCCAATTAAGAAAAAAATACAAATGATTGGCAAGAAGGGGGAAAAAGACTTTAAATCTTAGGCATAATGACTTCATTGATGGCTAAAAATTTAGTTGTTTAAAACTCTCAGATTGTTATAATGACCCTGAATTAATCCTGCACTATGAAGATTAGAAGAGTAATTTCTAATTATGGTAAAGAGAGTATTCACTCTTTCCTTCCTCAGTAAGAGAATCCCAACCATAATGGGGCTATAATACACGTAACTGACTAGATCAAAGCCAGCCCTGCTGCAGCTAAGTAATATGGCAAACTTCACTGTATAGCATTAAAAAATATATATATATTTGTTTCTCTTTCCTTCCTCAGTAAGAGACTATCTATAAAGCTGGTTTTTTTGCACAGACTATATCTATCTATAGATCATCTCTCTCTCTCTATATATATATAGATGATCTACAGCTAGATCTATCTATCTAGATATGTCTATATCTAGATATCTATCATATCTCCTTCTATATATATACAGAGAGATAATCTATATATAATATATATACTGAGAGATATCTATATATAGAGACATATATATAGATACATATAATCTTTGTTTTCTTTTGAAAGGCTATATTTTCTTTTGTATTTGCTTAAGTAACTCAATTAGTTTTTGTATTCAAAATCATACTTAACACATGACCAAATTTAGTCCAACAGTGGATTGGCCAGACCCAATATTATTGATATTGATTAAACCTGAAGCATATTGCATCCAGTGCAGTTGTCACATGTATGTAGATTGTTCTGACATCGGCTCACCCAGGACTTCTGAGAATCTAGCATTGATTTTAGGCCTGCATGGAATCTTAGGTTACTGTTAGAACACTTGGTGATAGTACAGTTTTAATGATGTCAATGTAATGTAGGCAGGTAGCTTTTCTTTCCTGTGACTCTGGAATGCACACTTACTCAAAGCTGGCCATATCACAGATGATGCAACTGACCATGAGGAGTATTTGAAGTGCATAAATATATCCCTATTGCTGAGATAGCAAATCAAGGATAACATAATATTGCTGCTTACTTAGTAGAGTTTTGAACTCATTTAGCACAACTCCAGCCTAGTGCCATAGAGCTTGATTGACCTGAACCAGGTCTTACTGCAGCAGAGATGGGGCTAGAATATAAGGTAACTGACCCCAGTTCCTATGCTTTTTCCTTACACATATTCATCGGAGTTCATATTCACTAAAAATACAAAAATTAGCCAGACATGTGGGTGTACAACTGTAATCCCACCTACTCAGGAGGCTGAGGGCAGGAGAATCACCTGAACCTAGGAGGCGGAGTTTTCAGTGAGCTGAGATTGTGCCAATGCACTCCAGATGAAGAGGGACACTTCACCTCAAAAAAAAAAAATTAATAAATAAAAGAACTACCAGAGATTGGATAATTTGTAAAGAAAAGAGATTTAAATGACTCATAATTCCACAGGCTATACAGGAAGCCAGGCTGGGTGGGGAGTCCTCAGGAAACTTACAATCATGGAGGAAGGTGAAGAAAAAGCAGGCACGTCTTACTTGGTTGGAGAGCAGGAGAAAGAGAATGAGGTAGGAGGTGCTACACACTTTTAAACAACCAGATCTCATGAGACCTCACTCACTATTACAAGAACAGCAAGGGAGAAATCTGTCCCCACGATCCAATCACCTCCCACCAGGCTCCTCCTCCAACACTCGGGATCAAAATTTGATATGAGATTTGGGTGGGAACACAATTCCAAGCCATATCAACCTACTATGTACCCACAAAAATTACAAATAAAAAAATTTAAAAATTTTTACAGATGGGGAAATAACCACAGATACAAAGAAAATTTAAATAATCAAAATTGACTACTTGATTAAATTACATCTAAATATATTTTAAAACATTACTTTTCTGGGAAGACATATATGACTAAAATTAACCTCTACATTTCCATAAACCAATCCAATAAACATAGAAGATATTTCAAAGAGCTATCCTTTTAAAAATTTTGGTACATGGTGTGCGTTTATGTATATAAAGCTGTGTTTTTTACACAGACCTCCATGGAGTGGAAATTCTGACTGCAGCAAGGCAAGTGGGTGTGGAGGTCAGCAAACTGAATTGGTGTGACACTGAATTTCCTGGTTAATACATTGCTAAATGACAAAATAAAACCTACATAGAGATTAGCTCTACTCTAAAGCTCTGCTCAGTTTCCTTAGAGATTTGTCTAGAGTTTATTTTATGGGAGCAAATTTTGGTAACAGCTCACTAGGAACAAAAGCTACCTCGAGTTTCTGTTTGTTTACTTTGTTTCTTCCAACTGTGATTTTTCATCCTCTTCCTGTTTTGCAGAAATTTAGTGAAATTTCCGTTTCATGATGACATCCTCCCATATCTTAACCTCCACAATTCTTTTTTTCTATTATGAGTTTGTCCTTAATCACAAATCTTACCTTTATTTTAAGAGGTCTCAGCAGGCATAGGAGACAAATGCATGTTCCTGGTCTACAAGAATTTTTATGTCTGTTCAGAAAATATTGGGATTGTAAACATTGAAAGATAAGTAAAGCATATATATATGCTTTTTTAAAGACCAAAATTATTTCATGGATAAAGCATGTATTTTTTAAAAAGCAATTTCTGTTAAGCATTTTACCAAGATAGATAATATTTACAATTATGTATAAATCTAGGTGCACAAGAGCTTCAAATTGTGGTATCATAGTCATCATATCTGTTTAATGTCCATATAACCAATATTAAGATAGCTTATTACATATTACTGATAATAGTAAAGATAGTTTAGAAACATAAAAGTTTACTTGACCAAAATATGAACATTTATGTAAATATCACCTACACATAAATCATCTCTTATTTCAAAAAAGCCTAATTTTCTTACTAAAAATATACTTCTCTTTTTAGAACTTTCTACCTTTTCTTACTACCAAGAAATTCTCATCTCTCCTTTGCATCCCTGTCACCAAAATAAAAGGATTGGATGAAAAAGGATTTTTAAAGATAGACTTAGATTCCACTTATCTCTACCCTAATACTCATAAACTAGCAAATAAGCAATCTATCCTTTAAAAATTCTAGTGTTCTCATATTTTATATTAAATCAAATTCCATATTCACATATACAGTCCATGATTCAAGGCATATCTATATAATCTAACTATGAGAGACTTAATTTTTTAATTTTAAAATCCAGCTTCAGAAATTCAGCATCTCCAAAATCAAAGTATTACAGAACAAATGCTAGCAGAAAATCAATTTTTAATAACATTTTCAGTAAACTACTTTGAAAGACAACACTTGCTTTAAGATATGTAGAAAGATTCCTAAATAAATATTCTCAATTCTTTGATAAATTGATTATAAAATTCACACAAAATGTAATTGTATATTTCTAAAATTTACACATATTAATCTCAATGTCTACTACAAATAAACTCAAGTGAACAAGTTTTAAAATATATGGTACATCAATTTTATATTAACTAGATTAATATATTTTAATATATTCTGGATGGGCATTTAATAAATAAAAGGAAAATATATTATGATGTTGATTCCCTAATAATGCAACATCAAAGCAATTGTTTTTTTAAATATAACTGTGAAAGATAATTTCAAACTTAACCTGTCTGAATTGTCAAAATGAGCAGGTATTTGTTTTGAAATGTAACAGGATTTTAATACATTTAATTAGAAACAATTTGGTTAATTTAGTGGAAGAATAGCAAAACAAATCATTTAACATTCTCTCATCTTCCCTTTTCTATTTCATCCCTCATATTGTCATGTTAAAAAAGAAGTTTATCTTCTTTTTACTTCTTCCGCTGTCTTGTCCAGAAGCCTTATCTAACTTCTGCACCCCATGATCACTGTTAACTCTAAGTAGCCCTTTTCATCTTCCTATGACTTGTGGGGGCAACAATGAGTGAGAAACACTTTCTTTTATTCACTGCTCCAAGGCAGATGGTAGTAACTTAAACATTTTTGATAAATAAAAAATTAAATGAAAAATTAAATAGCTATTGTGTAAGCATGCTAGACTTAAGATAAATATTACTTTTTCCACATATTTGACATAAAAATAAAGATAACAAAAACAATTAATCATAGTTTGTGAGGTGTTCATTTGTGGCAGAATTCTTCCTACCCTTTGTTCAACTTGTTATTTTCCATTCTTGCTAACACCTGACGCTTTCTTGACACGTTTCTTATTTTGTTGACTTTGTCATTTGGCAGAGAAAATACAGCTCAGCATCCATCTTTAGAATTGTGCAGAGAGTAAAAATACTCTGGGCCCAAATAGACAATCACAATTTTTCTTTTATTTAGAAACAATGCAACCTGATATTAAAATTGTGAGAAAGTATTGGAAATTAGAGTTGAGGGATAGCAGAGATACTAGGAAATGGAGAAAACTAACAGCAAATCGAGGCAAGAAAAATGAGACACACTGATTGGGAAACTAGAGCACATTGCAAAATCACCTCAAGAGTAATGTGCTGCTGACCATTTTGGCATTGAAACAGAACAGGATGTTGAGAGCAACAGATAGATAAAATGCTCCATTCACCGCCTGGGAGCATCTCGGTGGACGAGTAGTTTCTCTTCTGGGAAAGTGGAAACAGAAGGAAAACTTACCTTAGACAATCACTATGCCTATAAATTAGTAGAGATCTTGTTTACTGACTTAGCCATGGGAAAAAGAAACTTTATCAGATAAGTCATTGAATATCTCATCCAATTCCTTATGTTTTAGAAGAAAAAGCAACGATACAAGGCAGTCAAGTAACAACTTGCTCAAGTTAAATAAAACTAAAATGCAGATCTACTGATTTCTAGAAAGATGGCCTTTCCAATACTTATTTGACAGTGAATCTTTTTAAAATGATTATTTAGACTTAAAGCTTCAAAACTATTAAAGCAGGCAAAAACAAAGGCAGCTATGAAAACTTGCCCATGAAGGGAGTGCAGATCGAAGACCTGGGAGGGTGTTGGGTGGAATTCTGATAGTGATAGCAAAGTGAAGTCATAAACCTCACAAATAAAAGTTACACAACATTTAAACATACTATTTTAAAAAAATAACTATTTGGAAGTAGTAGGAAGTATTCAAGTACAAACAAAAGCCAGAGGAAATTTTATGCTTAAAAAACTGTGTTTACAAAGGTTAGGAAATGACTGGATATTCTCGCTAAGAACACCTATAAAAAAGAGAAAAAGCCAGCCTAACCAGGTCAAAGACGCAAGGGAAATAACTTAGTACTAGGGGAGTAGCTGAATATTTGAAAGGGAAATCCTGTGAGCAAGAGAAATACAGAAAGGTTGAGAACCAAAATCTGCATGTTAAGTTGTGCAGAAATCTCCAACTGGCCAGTAAATTACAAATGTGCAAAGCAGAGCCTTGTACATCTGGTAAATATAGACCAAAGAGTCATATAGTCTTTAAAGACATATGCACCAGGGGAGATTGTGAATTTGCTGCTTTATTTTTTTTTAAGCTAGGTGTATTTCCCAACTTATACTTCAACCTAGCAAGGAAAACCTAAACATTTACTAGTTTGAAATAGCACATAAAAGAGTCTAAAGCAAGTAGAGCATGTGTAAATTTAAGGAGAACTCTCCAGCAGCAGAGTAACCATGATGTGTGAGCTTAACAATGTAAAAATACATTTTGCCTGAGTCTTCAGCTGATTGCCATGCAGTCACAGTGGAGATCCTTAGTGGACAAGGATAAGAAAAACAGCAGCTGGATGCTCTGAGCAATAAGCAGTTATCAACTGCATTCCACAGGAAAGAGTGAGGATACAGTTTGAATCCAGGAAAAGTAGCAAACTATTATAAAGAAAAATACCCAGAAGAACACTAGAGAATCCAGAGTTGCTACAATATATTACTTACAGTGTTCAGTAACCTTTACATGGCTAGACATGTAAAGAAAGAAGAAAGCGGGATCTATAATCCAGAAAGATGGCAGTCAGTGGGAACTTAGAACTCTAAACCGACAAACACAAAGAACGTTTTTCTTCAGTACACTTGGAACAGTCACCAACGTAGATCATATGTTGGGCTGTGAACAAATCTCAATAAATTCAAAATGACTGAACCATTACATAGTTATTCTCTGACAGACATCTGGTTTATCTCAGGGATTCCATCTGTTGATCTGTTGATGGTTTTTCACTAGAGAGTTTCTCAGGGTGTCCTGGTTTTTTGTACGGTGAGTATTTGGGGATTATATCCTGGACATTTTGAGAGTATGTTGTAAGGCTCTAAGTCCTATAACAATAGACTGGAGAATGTTGGCTTTTCTGCTTTTGTTGTGGCTGTTTCAGCAGGCAATTACCCTACTTAGGTTCAAACTGGGAGTTCTGTCTTAGCTTCCATGGGGAGCGTTCCAATGTCAATTTAGTTTTAAAAGCCATGTGAGATGCTCCCCTCCCTGTGTCCATGTGTTTTCATTGTACAACACCCGTCTATGAGTGAGAATATGCGGTGTTTGACTTTCTGTTCTTGTGTCAGTTTGCTGAGAATGATGGTTTCCAGGATCATCCATGTCCCTACAAAGGATGCGAACTCATCGTTTTTGACGGCTGCATAATATTCCATGGTGTATATGTGCCACATTTTCCCTGTCCAGTCTATCATCGATGGGCATTTGGGTTGGTTCCAGGTCATTTGGGGGGGAAAAGGGGAGGGACAGCGGGGGGTGGGGAGTTGGGGAGGAATAGCATGGGGAGAAATACCAGATATAGGTGACGGGGAGGAAGGCAGCAAATCACACTGCCATGTGTGTACCTATGTAACAATCTTGCATGTTCTTCACATGTACCCCCAAACTGAAAATATAATAAAAAGTATATATATATATATAAAAAATAAAATAAAAAAAAGCCATTGCTACGCTGCTCTTGGTCTATCCCACATATGAACAGCTCAAGACTGAGCCCAGGACTTTTGTCAGTTCATCTATAGAATTAAGGCATCCTTATTTTCCCACTCTCCTTTTTGCAAGTTTTCCCCTATTTTCTGAATCCCCCAGGGCTCCCTTTTCCTAGTTCCCTGTCTTGAAAGATGCTGTTTGTTTTGTTTTTTGGCATTTTAGTCATTTTTGCTGCTGCACAGTTATACACAATTTAGGCTGCCATTGAAGTAAGAGTAGCCCCTTTCCTGTTCTTTCAGCCAGAAAGACTATTTCTGAAATTTGCCACCTGAACCAATTGCCCAGAAGCTGGAGCTGCCCTTGGACCAAATCTCAAAGATAAAAGAGGAGAGAATTCAGCGGGAAACTCAGCCAATAAAGACCATCTATCAAGTTTGGTCTTTTCTAATTCATTTATTAATTTTCAGAGTAGTTGCTTGTTTGTTTATTTGGGGCATTTTGTCCAGGGTGTTTGGTTGTAGCCAATGGGAAAGATAGCTATAATGTTCTTACTCTATTTTGTTCACTGCCAGAATCTGTGGGTAATTTTGTTCATCATCTTCCCCTTTTACCAAATTTGTTATAATGAGCATAAACATTATTTATTTATTTAGTAATAAATACAAAATGATAAAAATGGCTTTTGCAAAAAACACTTCTATAGAATTTTGGCTCAGCATAACTGAAAGAAATAATTTAGTGACTTGTGTATATTTACTGTTGTTTTCATATGTATTCACTTCGTTATTAAAGTATATGCTTGTTGCCAGGGTGAACATTTTCAGAATCAAAATGAAGTCACTAATATTAAGAAATTCCCTCTGGTATACCTGATAAAGAAAAAGATTCCACAAAGACCTTACACAAAGGCCATTGCAATCTTACATATTTATATGAATGTAGAAGACGTATACTTTAAATATACTTAAAGAAATATATATATGTATATATACTTCTGCAAGAACATTTATTCAGCAACTGCCTGTCCAACCTTGGACTGGTGTCACCCTTGTTATTGATCTTTGTAATCAAGGATAATTATTTCAAAACAATTAGATACTCCTCTTCATTTTTTTCTTTAGAAAGATTTGTTTTTCTTTACTTCCTTGAATAAGCACAAAGTTTGCTTTACATTCCCATTGCGACACTCTATTTCCAAATAAACATAATATTTATTTATTTATTTATTTGTTTAGAGACAGAGTCTCACTCTGTTGCCTAGGCTGGAGTGCAATAGCACTATCATGGGTAAGTGCAACCTCCACATCCCAGGTTCGAGTGATTCTCCTGCCCTAGCCTCCTGAGTAGCTGGGACTACAGGTGTACTTGCTGCCACTTCTGGCCAGTTTTGTGTATTTTTAGTAGAGACAGGATTTCATCATGTTGGCCAGGCTGGTCTTGAACTCCTGACTTCATGTGATCCGTCCACCTCAGCCTCCCAAAGTGCTAGGATTGCAGGTGTGAGCCACTGTACCTGGCTGAACATAATTTCTTTTTAGAGTATGTTTGTAATTTAGGTTGACACCAAAACCTGTGTCTTTCTCATCTTTTCTTCTGTCCACCAAACATATAACACTTAGTGAATGTTAAATTTCACTGGGTAGATTGTTTTTTCTGTTGTTGTAGTCTGAAGCGTCCTCTGTTACTATAAAGAAGCTCTGTCTTCTCTGGCTACTCGCTGTAATGGTTGACTGTGTACTTTTCCCTACACTCTTTTTAAAGTTTTTTTTTTTAGCAAGAACAGAGCAATATTCATATAGTGACTAATCCTTCTAAAGGAACTTCCCAAAGAGAAGAGATTATGCCAAAACTTTGAAAAAATAAATTGTCAGTGTCCATGGACATATGAAATTAAAGATATTAACTGAAGTAAATTTTAATCTACAGAATGAATTATGCAGTATAACTAGTCCTATATCATATATTTGACTCATATTGAGAAAGTATTTATTTGAAAATACTTCTAAAAACAATAAGCATAAATGCCTGTTAGGATGAATTTTAGTACTTGGATCTTGTTTTTTCTTGGTCTTGTTCACATAAAAACCACCATAATTTATAAATTATGTTCTAAAGTCAGAAATTTTAAATCATTCTAAAAATTGCCAATATTATATAGAATTGAAGATAGTCACTTCCCACCATAATCACTCATACTATTTTAATGAAATTGGTTTTCAAAATATATAATTAATATTGAAATTATTAATAATTTTTCAGATGAATAATTATCTCATATTCCATAATCCTAACACAATTATGAACATATTTTTTAGCAATCATTTTTCCTGGTCATCTCTTTTTCATTTAACCTTAACATATACAATTTATACACGCTATGTACAATTTATACACACTATATACAATTTATATCACACTTTTCTCTTTTTTTCCTAATCCTTACCATGATGCCACATTATCCTCATAACCTTAATTTTAATTAGTACCTAATATGCCAAGAAAAGATGGCACCATGACTATTGCAAAGAATTTTCTTGTTGGATAATTAGATTGTTCTCAATGATCTAACAGAGTGCTTGGTATGTAATAGGTGCTTAATGTATAGCTGTTATTTTTGTGTTTGGTTTCCAAGATTTGATGGCTAGATAGTGTGTCAAATGTCCCCAGATGATTTGCTAGGTTCTATCAGTCTTGACAGTCGCTAAAATATGTAACTCTTCTGAAGATTTTTAGTTGGAAGAAAATAATCCATTTTAGAACTTCTACAAGTACTCACACATTGGAAACTTTCCAGTGTGGACTAAATTACTCTTAGTGCATCTCTGGACAATTTCATGTCCTCCAAAATCTCTGTACCTTGACTGCACTCATTGTGTAAATTCCTGAAATAGGCTTAAATAATTGATGGGGAAAAGAATAAAAAGGCTCATACCATTAACAAGATTGGATTCTGACTTCCACAAGTCTAACTATCCCCCTGCAAAGTACTCTTCTCTATTCTTTGGCTTCTGTCTCTTAAAACAATTAGCTACAGTCTTGATTTTCGTTTCTGTTCATTATCTATAGGCTCTAACTTCAAAGTGGCTACAGCTAGTGGATTTTTATGTTTTAATCTACTATTATTATAGGCACAATTACCTGATATTAATACTTCTTTCAAAGTTAATTTGTTTTGTAGAATCTATTATAGTATGAATTGTTCCTTATTTCATGATTTTGCTTAAGGAGATTCCCAGTGAAAAATAGTTCTATTTTGACATTCGTTTGGCTTCTGCAAGTGGATTATAAGCCATTTGTTCTTTCTCAGGTAATCGTAACTTTTCTCTTGGTACAACTAAAGTTAATGCATTTCTTACCTTCAATACCAGTGTAATTTCTAAAACATGCCACAACAGAATTACCTTGCCTTCATTCACTTAGAGATGGTGGAATGAAAATTTTGGATAAGTGGAGAAAAAAATGTGTTAACTAGAAATATTTGAGACAACCTATTTTTTAATGATGAAGATTTTATCATTTAAAAATGTTTTGCACTGCCTCTATTGAATATTGATTATAATATTGTTTGAGTTTTATTTTTTATTTTAAAATTAAATTTAAATTTTTGTTTTTTAGAGGCAGAGATTTGCTCTGTTGTCCAGGCTGGAGTGCAGTGGGGTGATCATATTTCACTGCAACCTTCACCTTCTGGGCTTGAGAGACCCTCTGCCTAAGCCTCCTGAGTAGCTGGGACTACAGGTGTGTACCACCAAGCCTGGCTAACTAAAAAAAAAAAAGAATTTAAGAGATGAGGTCTTATTGTGTTGCTGTGGCTGGAATCTATCTCTTGGCCTCAAGCGATTCTCCTGCTTTGGCCTCCTAAAGTGCTGGGATTATAGGCATGAGTCACTGCATATGGCCTTTTTTGGGTTTTAATAATCCAGTTCTCAGCTAGTTAAAATGGTGGTACTCATTCTCACTCAGGTTGTTTGGTGTATCTGTTCTACTGTGATGGAAAAATCATCTGGAGGACCTAACCCTTAATAACCTTTAATGAGACCTCAAACTATAATCTGTCAGAATAATTTCCTGAATGTAATTCTTCCTTGTGCTTCTGCTGAACATTGATAAAGCAATGAGATGTTAGCCACTCCTAAGGGAGCTGGTTGAGTTTTTTTATATTTTAGAAGGAACAATTATTTCTCTGATAGATCATGATTTAATTTGGGTAGTGCATCCAAGGACCTCAACCTCAGAACCCTCTCTAGAAATAGGATGACTCAACAAAGCTGCTTCTGAAACTTCATGTTTTCTTTCATTCCTTTCTTTTTTTTTCTTTTTCTTTTTTTGACATGGAGTTTTGGTCTTGTCACCCAAGCTGGAGTGCAGTGGCTTGATCTCGGCTCACTGCAACTTCTGCCTCCCAGTTTCAAGCAATTCTCCTGCCTCAGCCTCCCAAGTAGCTGGGATTATGGGTGTCCACCACCACATCTGGCTAATTTTGTTTTCAGTAGAGACAGGGTTTCACCATGTTTGCCAGGCTGTTCTCAAACTCCTGACCTCAGGTGAGGTCACCCTAAAGTGCTGATGTTGGCATCCTAAAGTGCTGCGATTACAGGTGTGAGCCACTGTGCCCAGCCTAAAACTTTATCTTTTCTAAAGAAACCACATTGATGCTGATGACATAAAAATGGTTGGAATGTTCCCTTATTGAATGGCATGTTTTAAACATATAACTTCCCTGAATTTTCTCACCTAACACCTCACGAAAACTATATACCTTTTTTCTTAATCATCATGTGATTAAATGCCATCCAGTGCATCTGATAGTAATACTTTGCCCTTACCAGCCTAATTACCTTGTGCCAGAATTGACAGAAGTAATACTCAGCCTTTCCATCTCTAACAGTGCCAAGTTCATGTATAGACTCCATCAACATTTGGTTTTATCTCATCTGTCTATTTCTGTCGTTGATTTGATTCTGACTAGAGCCGTGTCAATGCAGGTACTTAAGTTAATCTACATCTATGCCTGCCACAGTCAGCTGAGACTATTTTGTACCCTGTAACTATGGGTGGGATTTTAAAACCTCACTGATGTTTAAAAGAAAGAGAAAAGCTTATGTATTAGATACTGTTTTAAAAGTGATTATGTCTTTCTCAGAAGCTCCTTAATTTTCAAAATGACTTTTTAGCTATGTTCAATGTGAATTTTAAAGATGGACTTCAGAAAAATATTACTCAGATCTCTTATTTCTTTTCATGAGTTTTGCCTTGAGAATTCAAGATATTCTTAAGGACTCTAGAATCAGAAATATCTATTTTGAATTATTGCTTAATTATTAATGGTGTATTTGGCAAGGTACATGTTCTCTTCCTTTTTTTTCATTTCCTTTGTAGAGATAAAAATATCTATCTCAATAAGTCAGTTGTGAGAATTTAAATAAAATGATTTCCATGTTGTAATGGGGTTCTCTCTACTCCACGTCCAGGCAGATCTCCAGGCATTCTGAGCACCAGCTCACCTAGATCAGCAGCCTGAGCCACCCCGTCTTTACTACGCAGAGATCCTAGTGCAGTGGGGACCTCTCTGCTACATGCTCAGGGAGATTTCCAGGTATTCAGAGCACCTGCTTGCCTAGTTCAGCAGCCCAAGTTACCTCACCCCTTCTGTGCAGAGGTCTTGGTGCACGGGTCTCCTCTCTGCTCCATGCTCAGGCGAATCTCCAGGCATCTGGAGCACTCACTCTCCTGGATTAGTAATTTAGGCTATACCTGATGTCTCTTAGAGCCAAGCTGGCTTCCCAGCTTCACATCTAGGCACACCTCTAGGGACTTGGTGGCTTCTCACTGGATTCTCCCTTGGCACTGGTGTCCATGCCTGACATCAGAGGATATATAGATGGACCTTCCCATTCCACCTCTGTCCCTTTTACCCCCAACCCAGGACTGAGCAGGGAGATCAGACAAGTATAAGTTTCACAAGTCATCTAATTGCCTGAAGCCAACAGAGAGTTTCTGCCGCTAAACAAGGATCAAGTATATACACAGCCACATTAGCCACAGCCAGCTCTTACCTGTAAGAGCAATCTGCAGGCTTGTAGATTGTGCCCCACAGTCCAATACAAAACCTGCTAAAAGAAGGTAAGTCTATGGAAGCAATGCTATAAGCCCCTACCCAGCTTTCTCTACAGTCAGAACCCCTAAGGGGGGGAGGGAGGGAAAGAGAAGATAAAAATAATATAATAATAATAACAACATTATATAGGAAGAATGAAAAAGAAAAAATCCTACCCACACAAAAACAATTACAAAAATTAGAAGTGCCAGCATCTCCAAATGAGAAGGAAAGAGCATAAGAATTCTGGTACCATGAAGAATGAGAATGTGAATTGCTCTGCTCTTTAGCAATGGTTCCTAACCAAAAGGGGAACTCAGAAATGACAGATGAAGAATTCAAAGCATGGATTGCAAAAACGCTCAATGACATCCTTGATCAGGTTGAAAATTAACACAAAGAAACTTCTAAAGCAATCCAGAAAATGAAGGAAGGAATAAACATCTTAAAAAGAAATCAGTCAGAGCATCTGGAATTAAGAAACTTACTTAAGGAATTTCAAGTTGCCACCCACTGAAAGCTTTTTCAATAGACTACACCAAGCAGAGGAAAAATTTCAGCGTCAAATCTATTTTTTAAACTAAGCCATACAGAAATAAAGAAAAAGAATTTTGCGAAATAAGCAAAGTCTTCAAGAAATATGAGATTACATAAAGCAAACAAATTTGTGAGTTATTGGCATTTCCAAGACAGGAGAAAAAGCAAACAACCTGGAAAATATTTGAGTGAGTAATTCAAGAAAACGTCTTTAATCTTGCTAGAGAGGTAGGTATTTAGATACAAGAAATCTAGGGAACATCTGTGAGATGTCACACAAAATAATCAGTACCAAGGCATATAGTCAACAGATTGTCCAGGTAAGTGCTAAATAAACAAAAACAATTTAGATATTTTCCAAAAGGACCTCATCTCTATTTTTCCATGATAACATGAAAAATATTAAAACTAACAATTCCAACCACAAAGTCCCTAATATTAGTCTCCATTTTGCACATAAGCGAATGTACAAGACACACAGCTAGTAACTCATTCAAGTTCATATAGCTAGAAGATGGTATGTAGTCACAAAGAGAAGTAAAGAGGATATATTACTGTCATTATGAAAAACAAGAATTCTAATCTAAGTATTTAAAGTTGTGTTTAAAATTTGTGTAGGGTTACCTTATATATCCAAATATACATCACACTGACATACTACTGCAAAATTGTTGAGAATATTCTTAATTACATAACTCATTGGCCCCTATATAATACCTCATTTGAGAAAAATTCCTTTTTATAAAAATGTGGCTTTGAGACTTCCGCCAAGATGGCCGATTAGGAGCAGCTGAGGATTGCAGCTCCCAGTGAAAGCGTGGAGGGTGAGTGGACGCCACATTCCCAGACAAATTTTTATTGCCCACAGACCAGGAGATTCCCAGGGGGAGGAGCCCCACGGGTCGCCAGCGCACCTGGTTTGGCCGGCGCGGCTGGTTTGGCCGGCGCAGCTGTTTTCGCCGGCTC
>PVKV010032873.1:0-19321 GCA_004027835.1 Alouatta palliata
GGGATGGTCTCGATCTCTTGACCTCGTGATCCACCCGCCTCGGCCTCCCAAAGTGCTGGGATTACAGGCGTGAGCCACCGCGCCCGGCTGCTTTTTATGTTTATTTTTGTTGGAGACAGAGCCTGTCTCTGTCGTTCCGGTGTCCAGGCTGGAGTGCAGTAGCATGATCTTGGCTTACTGCAACCCCCGCCTCTCAGGTTCAAGCCATTCTCATGCCTCAGACTCCTGAGTAGCTAGTATTACAGGGGTGTGCCACCACACCCAGCTAATTTTTGTATTTTTAGTAGAGACAGGGTTTTGCCACGCTGGTCTGGAACTCCTGACCTCAGGTGATCCACCCACCTCAGCCTCCCAAAGTGCTGGGATTATAAGCATGAGCTACAGTGCCTCGCCTAGACTATTTTCTTATTTTATTTTATTTTATTTTAGAGGCAGAGTTTTGCTCTTGTTGCCCAGGCTAGAGTGCAATGGTGCAATCTTGGCTCACTGCCACCTCTGCCTCCTGGGTTCAAGAGATTCTCCTGCCTCAACCTCTCAACTAGCTGGGATTACATGCGCCTGCCACCACATCCAGCTAATTTTTATATTTTTAATAGAGGCGTGGTTTCACCATGTTTGCCAGGCTGGTCTCGAACTCCTGACTTTAAGCTATCTGCCTGCCTTGGCTTCCCAAAGTGCTGGGATTACAGGTGTGAGCCACCACGCCCAGCCTATTTTAGAAAATAATTCCCTCAAAGTGAATGCAAGCAAAACACTAAGCCACATGGGCCATTGTCTAAGTCTATTTGGGCTGCTATAACAAAATACCACAGACTGAATAGTTAATAAATGGCACAGCTTTCTTACCGTTCTGGAGGCTGGGAAGTCCAAGATCCGGGTGAGAGCCCGATTCCTGGTTTATAGGCAGCCATCTTCTCGTTGTGTCCTCACATGGTGCAGGAGGTAAGGAATTTCTGGAGTCTCTTTGATAAGGACACTAATCCCATTCATGAGGTTAGGGCTCTGTTTTTTTTTTTTTTCTTCTGAGACTGAGTCTTGCCCTGTTGCCCAGGCTGGAGTACAATGGCATGATCTCAGCTCACTGCAACCTCTGCCTCCTGGGTTCAAGTGATTCTCCTGCCTCGGCCTCCTGAGTAGCTGGGATTACAGGCAAGTGCCACCAGGCTCAGCTAATTTTTTGTATCTTTAGTAGAGATGGGGTTTCACCGTGTTGGCCAGGCTGGTTTTGAACTTCTGACCTTGTAATCTGCATGCCTTAGCTTCCCAAAGTGCCGGGATTATAGGTGTAAGCCACCGTGCCCAGCCATCTGCTCCTACGACCTAATCACCTCTCAAAGACCCTACTTCTAACACCATAATTTTGGGAGTTAGGATTTCAACATAGGAATCTGGTGGGAGGCACAAACATTCAGACCACAGTAGCTCTCATCTTTCATGAGAGAGGCAGAGCCAGGCTGCACCACCTACCTACTTTAACACAGGTGAGTGAGCACTGTCATTGGAGCCGGTTTAAACTGCCCTTGCCACTCCATCACCCCAAGGCTGCTTTCTCCCACTGTCAGCGGGCTTCACAGCCCAGCAGTTACTGACATGTTGGTACAGGAGGACATTCACAGTGGCATTGGGTAAGTTGAGTAACAAAAGTACAGCATGAAAATGCCAACTGAAAAAGCCTTCACTGGAGGTGAACATGGTTCACAAGAGGCAGCAATAAACAGGGAAGTTGATGAAACCTTGGGTCAGGGGATGCAGGTCCTGACACATTTAGAAAAGCTCTTTTCTTTCAATCAACAAAATCAAATTCAGAGCAAATGGGTGGACTGGACTGAGTGTGCCTCTATTGTTGGGTAAAGCTTAGTAATACTGCCCACAGTATCATTTCCCTGAGATTTCTTGAGAGGTTGCACAGAAAGGTCTTGTTGTGGAACTGAAGAAAGATGCTGGGAAAGGGCTCTGTGATCCTGCTCTGCTGTCAGGTTGGTTGCACCAGCAAGGGGCCCACCGCACCTCTCCCATGGAGACACTGCTGAGTTTCAACGTGCTCTTCATTCTCTTGGCTGCCTGAGCAAACAGCCATCACTGTTTCCATTGTGAGCTTTTCCTCTTCGGGAGCTGAGCCCAAGTACAGGGAACATGTGCTGGAGACCAACATTTGGCAGCCTCGCTCCCCACTTGGAGTGACTTTCGGCCACTCCCTTTCCTCCCACACAGACATTTTCCTGCCTTTGGTCACTGAAAAGGAGTGCCGGACAGGCTTGTTCTAAAAGCCAATTCCTAACCCTACTGGCTCATATGAATGAGGGGCAAAAAATCCATCAAAATTCAGAGCCCAGGTTACTAGATTGAGAGAAAAGTTCTTTCCAACCCTCCCTTGTCACCAACATGACTGAGGCCATATGTAGTCACAGCATTAATGGGCAGTTTCCTAGAGAAAATTTCTCTATCCAATTAATTTTTTTTTTTTTTGAGACGGAGTTTCGCTCTTGTTACCCAGGCTGGAGTGCAATGGCGCGATCTCAGCTCACCGCAACCTCCGCCTCCTGGGTTCAAGCAATTCTCCTGCCTCAGCCCCCCGAGTAGCTGGGACTACAGGCACGTGCCACCATGCCCAGCTAACTTTTGTATTTTTAGTAGAGACGGGGTTTCACCATGTTGACCAGGATGGTCTCGATCTCTTGACCTCGTGATCCACCCGCCTCGGCCTCCCAAAGTGCTGGGATTACAGGTGTGAGCCACCGCGCCCGGCCCAATTAATAATTTTTATGACAATTCTACCTCATAACAGTTGAAAAAAATTGAGCATCCTAAATGTGAGGATCTAATTTTGTAGGACAGATGAGAGAGGTTAAATACGTTCCTCATATTCACATAGAAGTTAGTGGCAGAACTGGTACTAGGAAACAATTGTTTGAGTATCTAGGCCCACTTTTATTCTACTACACCAAGTAATAAGGACCATGTTTTTGTTTCTTTACGTTTTAAAACTGAGGTATAATTACGCAAAGTACACAAACTTTACGTGTAGACTTAATTTGAACAAATTGTTTATACCAATATAATCAACACTCCAATCAAAACACTGGAAGTTTCCATCGCCCAGAGGTGCTCCTGTGCTGCTTTCTACTCAACCGCCTGTTCCCCCTCCCCCACCACATCAGGCAACAACCACTCATCTGATATCCCTTTTAATTCATTTTGGGTCCCCAGTTTTAAGAAATAAAAATGGAATTCAAACAACTTTGCCTGAAGCCCTTAGATCTTTACAGAATTTTCCCACTACTTTTGGACCACAGGTACAAAGATCTGTTTTGGATTCATCCGGACAGTGTTACAGCAAGTCAGTCTCTGCCCCAGTACAGACACGTTTAGGTTTAAAAGGATTCACGTTTATAGGATGTGAAGGCCAGCAATGATTCTTCAATATGGGGTATTAAAAAAACTACTCTTTCTGGAAAATAAATGTGCTTTGTCTAAAATATCTGCCTCCTTGGCTGTTTCTGCATCCAACCATTCCTTCAGGATAGCTGCCTATGGAAAGAGGTGCTTGAGCCCTTGAAAGTAAGCACTTATATACTAAGTATCTTTCCAGTTGGAAGCTGTCTCCTGGTTTCAATAGCTTTCTGCTGCAGTAGGACTCATTTTAACAGCTCCTCTGGCTTTCCCAGACATTGTCTCAGGAGGCAGTGGCAGTTAAAAGGTAACACTGTCCAAAGCCATTTAACTAGCCAGGAAGGGAGCTGGGTTTTAGGAGCTGGAAAATTTTGGCTAAGGCTTGTTCAGCACACTGTCCTAAATCCAAAAAGTCTTGCCAAGGTCCAGGTGGAGGCAGCTTTCCCCCAGCCACAGACACTACCAAATCAGACAGGGCCTGCATTTCTTCCAACCAGAGGCACTGGCAGCCAGGGTTGGTCATTATCTCCATAGCAGCCTCGTTTCCCCAGACAGTGAGCTCATGCTTGGCGCTGATAAACTCCATAAAACAAGGCATTTAACCCTATGCAGAAATGACCACATGAAATCTACACACACAATTATTTAAATCTAGCCAAGTTTTGAAAATTATGGAAAAAAATACAAATTATGCACATAGTCATTAGAACCCGCTTGTGGACACAGAATAAGCAGCAATTCTGCTGAAAGTATAAAATTCCTTGAAACAGCCAAATTCCAGAAGACAGTAATTGTGTGAAATTAAGTGCAGCGCAGCCTAAAGCCTTGTGAGCTTCCTTGTCCCTATACAACATCGCCTCTACGTGTTTTCTGGTGTTAATGCAGTTTAAAATAGAGAAACCTTTTTCCATTAATTTTTATTTCACTTAAAAAAATTTAAAAAATAGACCTATATTAACATGGTTCAAAATTTTAAAAGGGTATTCACTAAAAATCTCCCTCACACTCCTTAGACTTCAGCCATCCTTTTTCCTGTTTGATGACTGGTTTTCTTGTAAGTCCATTTGGAGATACTTCAGCATACACAAGCGAAAACAGTTACATATCTTTCATTTTTCTTTTTTTTTTTGGGACAGAGTCTTGGCTCTTGTTGCCTAGGCTGGAGTGCGATGGCGCGATCTCAGCTCACCACAACCTCTGCCTGCTGGGTTCAAATGATTCTCCTGCCCCAGCCTCCCAAGTAGCTGGGATTACAGGCATGTACCACCATGCCTGGCTAATTTTGTATTTTTAGTAGCGACAAAGTTTCTCCATGTTGGTCAGGACGGTTTCGAACTCCTGACCTCAGGTGATCTGCTCACCTTGGCCTCCCAAAGTGCTGGGATTATAGGCGTGAGCCCCCGTGCCTGGTCTCTTTCATGCTTCTTCAATAGAAATGGTATGCTGTAATGCTGTTCTGTGCTTTGCTTTCCTTGCATTGATTGTATTTAGAAATAGAACTTAGAAGATATATTTAAATCAAGCAAAATTATATGTTTATTTAGTCTTTGACCCAACAATCCTATTTCTAAGACTATCCAAAAGATACAGTGGCAAAAATACAAATTGTTGTACACATAATATGCCAACAACTAATAAAAATGGCTGCTGCTAGAGGGATGGAAAAAACCAGGGAGGGGACAAGGATGAAAGACCTCTCTGAATGTAACTTTCTTCAAAGAAAACTAGTTCTATCCAGGTGTGGTGGCTCATGCCTGTAATCCTAGCACTTTGGGAGGCTAAGGTGGGAGGATTGTTTGAGGCCAGGAATTAAAGACCAATTTGGCCAACATATTGAGACCCTGTCTCTATTTTTTAAAAAAGAAACAAAACCAAACTATTTTCAACTTTGGAATCATACAATCATTTTACATAATTTTAAAAAAGCATCCATAAAAATGGAAAGTAAAATTATGTATAGATTTGGAGCAATAACTAGAGAAGAACTACTTCAAGTGACTTTAAAACATAACTGTTAGAAGCAGGGTTTCTCAGCCTCAGCACGACTGGCATGTTGAGTCAGATAATTCTTTGCAGGGAGTGGGGGTGGGGACAGGGCAGTTGTCCTGTGCATCATGGGACGTTAGCAGCATCCAAGGGCGAGCTTCTATAATTGGCAACACCTGGCATGTACTACCATCCATCATTGCTGGGAGGATTAAGTGCTGTCTGTGCAACACCACTGGGGGAATGTTTTAAAATATAGGCTTTAGATGGCCCAACATGGTGGCTCATGCCTGTAATCTCAGCACTGTAGGAGGCCAAGGTAGGAAGATCGTTTGACCTCAAGCATTCGAGACCAGCCTGGGCAATATAGCAAGACACTTGTCTCTAAAAAAATACAAAAATACAGGTTTTATGATCAGGTGACTGCCATTGACAAGAAAACTTGTTATACTCACAGATACAGGAAGGGCACGGCACGCCACAGGGAGCCACACTAGGAAGCCCAGGGTCAGTGAGGAGGCAGAGGGAATGAGGGGATAAAGTGGAATAAGAGCCTTGTGATTTCCATGGGAAGGAAGGGGCAAGGCCAGGTAAACAGACTGGCGAGTTTGAATAATTTCAGCAGGCTCTGGAGACTAGGGGCTGTCCCTAGCTTGCTGGTACCTGGCCCTGGAGTGATTAGGGCAGGTGGATATCCCAGAGTATGAGATATTGGCCCAGAGGATGAGACGTCCTGTAAAGGAAAGGTTGGGGAATGGGCTCCAGATTGGTTGGTTTACACAGGAAAGGAACAGTCAGAGGTAAGTCAGTTATTCTCTGTTTCCAGGAATTGGCTAGCCCTGGGAGGAACAATCTCTCCACCAAGTGAGCAAGGTCCCCCTCCCATGTCAAAGAACCAAACACACAAGGTTCATACCGAGGGTACTACCAGAAAAGCTTGTGTTTTGTTTTCCGCTGGACTTTGCTCATGCATCGTCTCTTTTGCTGATTTTACTCTGTATCCTTTCACTTTATAAACAGAAAGGATGTGTGTAACAGCTTTTCTGAGTTCTGTAAGTCCCTCTAATGAATCATCAAACATAAGGGTGGTCTCAGGGACCCCTGACATGGCTGCTAGAACCATCAGGTGGAAGGGTGGTGGGTTACTTTATAGTGGAAAAGACCAGACGGATATCACAGATCCCCACTGCTCAGTCACAGCAAGTAGAACCACCAGATGTTATGTTCCTTTCCATATGATGCAAAACAAAGATGTAGAGTCACTCAGGAAGTAGTCATGTCAGATCAACTGCACCTGAATCTAATCAAGCCTCTATGTGTAACTGCACATTTATAGGAAATACTGGGGAGACAGGAACCTTTAAACAACACTGGGAGGAAATAAGCAGTGAAATATAAAATGTGGGAAATTCTACAGGACAAAAACGCCACCTTTCAACACAGAAAAAGGGTAACTGTTATAGATTTAAAGAGACAAAAAACCTATCAATCAAATGCACAGTGTGGCTCTTATTCGGATCTTATTTTGAACAAATAAATAGTCAAAAGACATTTCTGAGACAACATGAGAAAACTAAGCAGACTACATATTAGGTATTAAGCATATTAATTCTCTTGGGTAAAATACGATGGTTAGGATTTGCTTTAAATGGTCAAAGAAAAAAATGTTGGAGGGGAGGAGGCAATAGATCAAACGAGCAGCAATAAAGTTGATGTATGCTAAGTTTGGGTGATGGTTCATGGGAGTCTGCTGTGCTAGTCTATATTTGTGACTATTTAAAAATTTCCATAACAAGTTCAAAAAAGAAAATGTATTTAAAAATCAGAAGCAGTTATCAGCCAAAAATAGGTTAAGAAACATTAGTAAAATAAAAAATCCTTTTACATGCTGTTAGAAATAAAAAAGAAACAGTAAAAACATATTTTATAAATGTATGAAATTTGAGCACCTGCCAAGATTGCAGAGATGTGACTTTAAGGCACAGATGAGATTTTAAACTTGGGATTTAAGAGATTAAAATAAAATGTAGGATGCTGGATGTTTCAGTACCACTTTTAGCTTCTGAGAAAACAGGTACAGTCCAAAGCGAAGCTGCCTTTAGTCCCTAGCCTTTGGGTTTTTCTATTTTTTTTTTTTTCCTTTTTGTGGAGAACGGGGTCTTGCTATATTGCCCAGACGGGTCTTGAACTCTTGGGCTCAAGCTATCCTTCCGCCTATGCCTCCCTAAGAGCTGGGACTACAGGTGTGAGCCAGCACGCCCGGAGCCTTCAAGGGTTTTTCTAGCCTCTATTCTGAAGTCTAAATTTGTTGTTGTTGTTGTTGTTTACATTTAGGGTTTTTTTTTTGGAGGGGTGCAAATTTACCATAAAATTTAGGAATAAAAAGACATTATCCTTTTACATTTTAATATGTCTTTATCCTTTAAAATAAGGTCTCGCCGGGCGCGGTGGCTCACGCCTGTAATCCCAGCACTTTGGGAGGCCAAGGCGGGTGGATCACGAGGTCAAGAGATCGAGACCATCCTGGTCAACATGGTGAAACCCTGTCTCTGCTAAAAATACAAAAATTAGCTGGGCATGGTGGCACGTGCCTGTAGTCCCAGCTACTCGGGAGGCTGAGGCAGGAGAATTGCTTGAACCCAGGAGGCGGAGGTTACGGTGAGCCGAGATCGTGCCATTGCACTCCAGCCTGGGTAACAAGAGCGAAACTCCGTCTCAAAAAAAAAAAAAATAAAATAAAAAATAAAATAAAATAAAATAAGGTCTCATAAAGGAGAGAGATGCATCATCCTCTGGATAAAGCTCCTGCCAGCCCAGGTATCCTAACTGCTGGCATAATGTGAGATCTGGGGTCAGGCAAAATAAACTGATCAAAGCAGAATACTGGAGACCCTGGCCTTCAGGTAGCGATATTTTTGCCCCCCTGCTTTTTTTTTTTGAGACGGAGTTTTGATCTTGTTGCCCAGGCTGGAGTGCAATGGCATGATCTTGGGTCACTGCAACCTCCACCTCCTGGGTTCAAGTAATTCTTCTGCCTCAGTCTCCTGAGTAGCTGGGATTATAGGCATGTGCCAACATGCCTGGCTAAATTTTGTATTTTTAGTAGAGATGGAATTTCTCCATGGTGCTCATTGCCTTTTTTTTTTTAAGACAGTCTCACTTTGTTACCCTGGTTGGAGTGCAGTGGCGAGATCTGTTTACAGCAACCTCTGCCTCCCAGGTTCAAGCGATTCTCAGGTCTCAGTCCCCCAAGTAGCTGGCATTACACCATGCCCAGCTAATTTTTGCATATTTAGTAGAGATGGGGTTTTACCATGTTGGCCAGGCTGGTCTCAAACTCCCGGCCTCAAGCTATCTGCCTGCCTTGGTCTCCCAAATTGCTAGGATTACAGGTGACACTGCACCCAGCCTTCTTTCTTTCTTATCTAAAAGGATTTCTTATGGAAAAAAATTCAAGGATAACTTCTTTTTTTTTCAAGGATAACTTCTTATGACATATATGTATTACTTCTGTAAGTAACAAAAAAAAAATTAAAAACATATGCTCCCACAAAACTTGTACACAAATGTTCATATTAACCCTATTTACAAGAGCCAAAAAGTGAAAACAACCCATATTCCAACAAATGATGACTGGATAAACAAAACATGTATAACCATACGACTGATTATTTTTATTCCATAAAGAATAAAGTACTGGCTGGGCGCGGTGGCTCACGCCTGTAATCCCAGCACTTTGGGAGGCCGAGGCGGGCGGATCACGAGGTCAAGAGATGGAGACCATCCTGGCCAACATGGTGAAACCCTGTCTCTACTAAAAATACAAAAAAATTAGCTGGGCGTGGTGGTGTGTGCCTGTAGTCCCAGCTATTTGGGAGGCTGAGGCAGGAGAATTGCTTAAACCCAGGAGGTGGAGGTTGCAGTGAGCCGAGGTTGCGCCATGGCGCCTGGTGACAGAGTGAGACTCTGTCTAAAAAAAAAAAAAAAAAGAATAAAGTACTGATTCATGCTACAACATGATGAATCTTGAAAACATGTTAAGTCAAAGAAGCCAGTCATAAAAATCCATATATTGTATGATTCCATTTATATGAAATGTTCAGAATAGACAAATCCAAAGAGACAGAAAGTAGATTACCGATTGCCCTGGGCCAGGGGAGTTGAAGAATGGGAAGTGACTGCTAATGGGTTCTGCAATGGGTTGAGTAGTGTCCCCCAAAACTTCATGTCTACCTGGAACCTCAGAATGTGACTTTAGTTGGAAATAGAGTCTTCAAAGATATAGTTAGTTAAGATGAAATCAGACTGGATTAGGGCAGACCGTAAATCCAATTATTGGGGTCCTTATAAGTAGGCCATGTGAAGATACAGACACAGGGAAGAAGGCTACGTGAAGATACAGACACAGGGAAGAATGCCACGTGAAGATATAGACACAGGGAAGAAGGCCACATGAAAATACAGACACAGGGAAGAAGACCATGTGAGACACAGACACAGGGAAGAAGGCCACGTGAAGACAGAGGCAGAAACTGAAGTGATGCAGCCACAAGCCAAGGACTGCCAAGGACTGCCAGGAGCCACCAGAAGCTAAGGAGGAGGCATGAAAGAGTCTTCCTTAGAGCAGCAATCCCCAGGCTTTTTGGCACCAGGGACTGGTTTCATGGAAGACAGTTTTTCCACGGGTCCATGGGTGGAGACGGGGGGATAGTTTTAGGATGACTCAAGTGCCTTACATGTATTGTGCACTGTATTTCTATTATTATTACATCATAATATATGATGAAATAATTATACAATTCATCATCATGTAGAATCAGTTGGAGCCCTGAGCTTGTTTTCCTGCAACTAGATAGTCCCATCTGGGGGTATGGGAGACAGTGACAGATCATCAGGCATTAGATTCTCCTAAGGAGGGTGCAACCAAGATCCCTTGCGTGCGCAGTTCACAATAGGGTTCATGCTCCTACGAGAATCTGATGCCATCGCTGGTATGACAGGAGGTGGAGCTAAGGCAGTAATGTGAGCGACGGGGAGCAGCCGTGAATACAGATGAAACTTCACTTGCTTACCTGCTACTTTTCTCCTGATGTGGCCTGGTTCCCAACAGGTCATGAACAAGTAACAGTCTGTGGCATAGGGATTGGGGGCTCCTGCACAAAAGGTTTTAGAGGGAATAGAAGCCCCACTGACCACTTGTTTGGACTTCTAGCCTCCAGAACTGAAAGGGGGTACATTTCTTTTATTTTCTTTCTTTTGAGACAGAGTCTCACTCTGTCGCCTAGGCTGGAGTGCAGTGGTACTATCTCAGCTCACTGCAACCTTCGCTTCCCAGGTTCAAGTGATTCTCCTGCCTCAGCCTCGCGAGTAGCTGGGATTACAGGTGTGCACCACCAAGCCTGGCTAAGTTTTGTATTTTTAGTAGAGACGGTTTCATCATGTTGGCCAGGCTAGTCTCGAACTCCTGACCTCAAGTGATCCATCTGCCTTGACCTCCAAAAATGCTGGGATTACAGCTGTGAGCCTTTGGTGCCCGGCCTAAAAACTTTTAAATTGTATACTTTAGTTGGGTGAATTTTACGGTCTGTGAATTCTGTCTCAATACAGCTGTGATTAAAAAATATTTATAGCTACAAAATGCTGAAGAATCAATAAAGACTTTGAGTAACCCCAATATGGGAGCTTCCATTTTCAGTCAATCATTCAAGGTCTGAAGTTGAGTGCTAAACATTCGATGTTAGTTAAAACACGATTGGCTGCTGGGTCTATTTGCTGATTTTGGCTTTTTTTTTTTTTTTTGAGATAGGGTCTCGCTCTGTCACCCAGGCTGGAGTGCAGTGGTGTGATCTCCACTCACTGCAACCTATGCCTCCCAGGTTCAAGCGATTCTCCTGCCTCAGCCTCCCGAGTAGCTGGGATTACAGGCGTGTGCCACCATGCCTGGCTAATTTTGTATTTTTAGTAGAGACAGGGTTTCACCATGTTGGCCAGGCTGGTCTTGAACTCCTGACCTCAAGTGATCTGCCTGCCTCAGCCTCCCAAAGTGCTGGGTTTACAGGCGTGAGCTACTGCACCTTGCTGCCTTTTGAATTTTTGGACAGAATTCTTTTAACTCTGTCAGAAAACCAACTCAAACAGGCATAATCAAAACAACAGGAATTTGTCTCACCTAACTGACATCTAGGGTGGGAACTGGCTTTAGGCATCTAATGAGTGTTACTAGATCTTTGATTCTCTTGGCTGTTTCCTTTGTTGCCTTCATTATTTGCTGGCTTTCTCTATGTAGGAGGAAAAGATGGCCGTCGGCAGTCCCATGATTATGTGACTCTCACAGTTCTAGATCAAAACAGAGAGCCTTTCCTGATACCGCTGTGAACAATTCCAGGGTGGTGCAGGGCTGGCTCACAGGCTATTCCTAGAGCCAGGGAGTAAGGTTAGCCTCAGCCAAGTCTGAGGCACAGAGCAGGATCACTGAAGAATGGGAAAAGAAAGGCTCCCCGAAGGAAGAAAGGCTGGGAATACAAAATATAAATTTGCTATGCCAGGCAAAGCTGTAAGACTTGCGGAGATTCAAACATCATTTTAGCTCAATAAATATTTGGTGAATCAATGTAGGAACACATAAAACAGAGCTGTTGCAGAGTACTTTTAAAGTATCATGCTCCAAACTCTGATTTCATATTTTAGAGAAGCAATAAAACACAATGGAAGTCAGATAGCAAGGTCATTAGTGAGATGCCATTTCAGCAGAGAGCTACTTCAATGAAGTATAGCCTGCTCTAAGTTTCAGATTCCATCTGTATTATACAACAAAGATGCACTGCTCTGAATGTTCCCTGATTTAGCTACCAAAAAAGCTAACACTTGTCCCGCGTGGAGGAAGGCAGTTCAGAATGAAGGGTCCGTCTACCAGAGGCAAACATTTCCTTCTCACTTGAAGTGGTGATAATCCGGTGGGTTTCTGATCCAGGATCCAAATGCCTGCTTCCGGAGTGTGCCCCAGGCTTCCTGGTAAGATGATGCAGCCTCCTTGTACTCCTGGTAGGTATCCAGCTTCTGCAGCCTAATGCACACACGCCACCAGATACACAGGTTCTCACTAAACAGCTCACCCTGGAGCCACCAGACACCTGAGCAAGCAACTGGACAGACTTGTAATGAGAGACTTAGGAACAGAAGAGTTCAGTATGCTTTTGTGAAAGCTGATCATACAAACTATGTTATTCTTGTCATACCCAACTAAAACAGAGCTGAGAAGCCAGGGGTAGTAAAAAGCACTCAGTGCGCATAACATTGCTCCAAGAATGCATTCTCCGCAAGGCTGGTTGCTGAAACTGCCTGCTAGTTTTATCTAACAGCTACTCAACCAACCTGCTGCAGACTTTAAGAACAGTTTCACCCAAAGCTGTCACTTGGCAGCTCCTCAATACTTTACTCATGCCAATCAACTTTCTTAACAATGTTACATTTCTTTTTTGAAAAATAAAACCTCTAACCTTCTCTTTGTTCTTCAACATACGGAAGACCACCAAGTCTGTGTGTATGCTCTATATTGCAATTCTTGTATTCCAAATAAAACATTAAATTTAGGGATCTGTCTTTACATTTTCGTTTTGACTTTGACACTTTTCTAGAGAAACTCTGTCTCCTTTGCAGGGAATTCATGAGAAAGCAACATGAAATAAAACAGTTGAGAATGAACAGAATTCTAGGTTTGTATGGTTCTGGTGGAATCAGATAAAACAAAAATAACTGTCTACTTTTTTGGTTTAAGTTTTCTAGGCCAGGCACAGTGGCTCACACCTGTAATCCCAGCACCTTGGGAGGCTGAGGCAGGCGGATCACCCTAGGTTAGGATTCAAGACCAGCCTGGCCAACACTGTGAAACCCCGTGTCTACTAAAAATACAAAATAGCCAGGCATGGTGGCAGGCACCTGTAGTCCCAGCTACTTAGGAGGCTGAGGCAGGAGAATCACTTGAAGCGGAGGTTCCTGTGAGCTAAGACTATGCCACTGCACTCCAGCCTGGCAACAGAGCAAGACTCCGTCTCAAAACAAGAAAAAAAAAAGTAACTACCAGTTATCAAAACCCTACTACAAACCAGGCTCTTGTTCACATGCAATGAAGTCCCTTAATCACATTAGCTACTCCATCTCAAAAAAAAAAAAAAAACAAGCCAGGAGCAGTGACTCATGCCTGTAACCCCAGCACTTAGGGAGGCTGAGGCAGGCGGGTCACCTGAGGTCAAGAGTTCAAGACCAGCCTGGCCAACATGGTGAAACCCTGTCTCTACTAAAAATATAAAAAATTAGCCGGGTGTGGTGGTGTGTGCCTGTGATCCCAGCTACTCCGGAGGCTAAGGCAAGAGAATCACTTGAACCCAGGAGGCGGAGGTTGCAGTGAGCCGAGGTTGCACCACTGCACTCCAGCCTCAGTAACAAGAGTGAAATTTTGTCTCAAAAACTAACAAACAAAAAACAACAACAACAACAAAAACAACAACAAAAAACAAAACAATAAAGTCTCTCCTTACCTAAATCCATTTTTTTTTTCTCCTTACCTAAATCCAGACTTGTCTGACACATAGACTATGTAGAAACCCACTCAGTTCCAGCTTGGTTAATTTTTCCAGAAAAGAAAGAAGCCAACTGACCACAGATGCATCACTTCAGTAAGCGGGATGGTGATGACAAGTGGCCAGCCTCTTCATATAGAAGTTTCCAGCTACACCTTAGCTTCCCCGCTGTCATATAATGAAGGATTCGGTTGGTCTTTGTCACCACTTCCTGGGAGCCTCTAAACTCTGGAGTTTCTGGAAGTGTCTTTATCATTCACGGTCGATCTCTGACCTTTTGTGAGTTTATGTTTAACCATGTGACTCATGATGGTCCCCTGAGATAATTTCAGGATGATACTCGCCATGCTGGGAAGACCAACCACGTAAATAATTGGGGCACTGAGACACCTGATATCAGTTTGACCTCTTGGAAGAGGAGGGAGTTGGAGATGAAGTTCAATCACATCATGTGGCCAATAATTCAATAAATCAGAAGAGCTAATGAAACTCCAAGAAAAACTTTGGATACTGATATATGAGTGACATTCCTGGTTGGTGATGGACAGCAATGTGCTGGGAAGGTGATGTGTCCTGAGAACACGGAAGCTTTGCCTTTGGGACCCTCACATATCTCACCCTATGTCTCTCTCCTTTGGCCTAGTACTGATCTGTCTCTTTCATAATAAAACTTTGATTGCAACTATAGTGCTTTTCTGAGTTCTGAGAGACATTCTAGTGAATAACTGAACATGAAGGGGAGTGGAGACACTTAAATTTGTAGCCAGTTGGTCAGAAGTATGGGTGGTTAGGGGTGCTCCTTAACTTGTGGCAGGTGTCTGAAATGAAGGCAGTTATGTGGGAACTGTGTCCTTCACCTCTGTAACTTGACCTAACTAAGGTAGTCACTATCAGAACAACACTGCACCTACCTACTTTAGAGTTCTCTACATTCCTGTTTGAACAGCAATTTAAATCATAGAGCTGCAAATTCAAAAGGAAGAGGAGAGTAGCACTTGTAACAAAATATACAGCACTTAGAGCACTCACATTTCCACAGTGATCTCCATCTAGAGGTGTAATCAAAGGAGGGCCTGGAATGGCCAAGCCCCAATTCTATCCTTAGTTTTTTATAATTCTCTACCACCAAACTACCCATCCTCTGCATCTTAGATCACGCACGTATCTGAAAACAGGGCCATGGGGAAAGAAGAACATGTGGTCAACGGTAAGTGCCCACTGGCTTGCTGAACCACCACTCCTGCCAAAGCTTCAATCCATAAGCCAGAATCAAAACAAAAGTCTTCCTAAATACGAAAAAACATAGGTCAACAGCATCACCTGAGGGAGTCTGGCCACTTGTCCCTTGCAATTCTGTTTAGCAGCTTCTGGAATGATCTAAAGAGTTCCACTTTGCTGATTTGGGATCTGTTTGGAAAAAGAAGGCAAAGGTGATTTATTAAGCGTTTAGTTTGTTCCAAGCACCTACTGAAGATGCCAGGCTTCACATGGTGTTTAGGTTTCAAGGTTCCAGAGCCCCTCATTTTCACTGGTACTTGGTAGGGAGAAAATCTAGACCTGGATGTCTGATTGGGTTGAGGTACAAAAATGAGTCTAACCTTAAGAAATGTCATCAGCAGTAGAAGCATTAAAGTGACAAGCCCAAACAGGTACCCTGAGGTGCAATTACTAAATTTTGCCCTAGGATATCTATAAGACACTTCTGGCTACCTCCTTTCAAGGGAGCTGGTCCCTATGGGTTTACAAGAAATAGAAAGCTTTATTTCAGAGACCTGAGTGCTGTTGCCTGTGTGAACTGCCATTATAAAATCCACTTGGACGAGCCACCTAAGGCAGAATCCCCGGACTCCTGCCATGGGCATCATAGGCCTCTGAGGCCAAGCCTTTGCTCCTAAACAACAAAGGTGGAGGGCATGGTTTGGAATACTTAAGGAAGTGCATGTTGAATCTTTATGAGCCTGCCCAGGCCTTCGTGGTTTCTGCTCATCTGTGCCAGATGTGGCCTTGGTTGCATGTGCTGCCTTCTTTTCCCTCATGTACACAATTCATGAGCTGCATCTAGAAATTAGGAATGCTGTGTGTACCAACAATGAGCAGTCTCACTTTTATATACCATACTCTGCATCATCCTAGCAGACTGCACCCTCAGCTTGGACACAGTGACCATGACTGGTATATGTGAAAGGGAACTGTATAGTTCACACAAAATCTCCCTTACCTTGCTGGAACCTAGCCTACTTTAGGATTGGTGCTTAAAGAAGAACCCTGGGCCCTCAAACACTGTTCTCCCAAGGCCTTAGCTGGAGTGGTTGCTGGCACTCAGGAAGATGAGGCTACTTTAGCATGAAAACAAAGCAAAAATTAATGGAACTCTCATGAACAAATTAAAGAAAAACAATATAATTATGGCTGGCCAGACACGGTGGCTCATGCCTGTAATCCCAGCACTTTGGGAGGCTGAGGTGAGCAGATCACCTGAGGTAAGGAGTTTGAGACTAGCCTAATATGGTGAAACCGTCTCTACTAAAAATGTAAAAATTATCCAGGAGTGGTGGTACATGCCTATAATCCCAGCTACTCAGGAGACTGAAGCACAACAATCACTTGAACCCGGCAGGCAGAGGTTGCAGTGAGCCGAGACCGTGCCAGTGCCCATCAGCCTGGGTGACAGAGTGAGACTCTGTCTCAAAAAAAAAAAAAAGTACACACACACACATACACAATTATGGGGAAAATATATGCAAAGAAAACATTTGGTAAAATTCAACATCCTCTGAGTTATTAAAAACCTTTTGGCAAACTAAGACTCAGAAAGAGTACTTAAATTTATAAAGGGCAACTATAAAAACCTATAGCAAATATATGTCCTTAAAATTAGGAATAGGACAAGGGTACTTGCTATCACTGCTTTTATTCAACATTACGCGGAAGGTTCTGGCCAAAAGGGCAGAAAGAGAAATGAAAAACAAAAGTCAAGTCATCATTTGCAGATGATTTTGATATTGTCAGTTCTAGTCAATACAGTAATACAAGAGAAATAAATAAAAGGAATGAAAGATTGGAAAGAAACACTACAGAAACCCTACAGGTTTGAACTGTGTGGGTTCACTTACACATAGATCTTCTTCGGCCTCTGCAAGCCCTGAGATAGCAAGACCAAACCCTCTTCTTTCTCTTCCTTAGCCTACTCAACATGAAGATGATGAGGATAATGAATAAATATATTTTCTATTCCTTATGTTTTTTTTTTTTTTTTAAGACGGAGTCTCACTCTGTGGCCCAGGCTGGAGTGCAATGGAGTGATCTTGGCTCACTGCAACCTCTATCTCCCAGGTTCAAGCAGCTCCTTGGCCTTCCAAGGAGCTGGGATTACAGGCATGCACTACCATGCCTGGCTAATTTTTATGTTTTTAGTACACACAGGTTTTGCCAAGTTGGTCAGGCTGGTCTTTAACTCCTGATCTCAGGTAATCTGCCCAGCTGAGCCCCTCAAAGTACTGGGATTACAGAGGAGACCCACCATGCCCGGCCTATTCCTTATGATTTTCTTAGTAACATTTTCTTTAGTTTACTTTATTGTAAGAATACATATATAATATATATAACATATATGTGTTAATGACATCAACAGTCAATTAACACATTATATATGTTGTATATAATATATACAACATATATAATGTGTGTTATATGTGTTAATTGACTGCTGATGTCAAGGTTTCTGGTCAACAATAGGCTATTAGTAGTTAAGTTTTTGGAGAGCCAAAAGTTATATGCAGATTTTTGACTGCAAGGGGGGTTGGCACCACTAACACCCACATTGTTCAAAGCTGTATTTATGTATGATGATCTACATTTAAAAACTCCCAAAAGAATTCCCAGATAAACTAGTAGAATTATTATTCTTTTAGGTTTTTGTTGTTGTTGCTGTTGTTTGTTTTTTAGAGATGGGATCTCATTTTGTTGCCCAGACTGGTCTGGAACTCCTGGCTTCAAGCAATCCTCCACCTCAGCCTCCCAAAGTGCTGGGATTATAGGAGTAGAATTATTATTGTAATGATAATGGTAAGGTTACTGTTTTTATCTAGCAACCAACAATAACTGCCACAAAGAGGAACAAAAGCTTAATTGCAACAACTTAATTCATGGCCCTGTGCAATCCCTTCCCATACTGAATAGGGCTGATCTGAATAACCATTAAGATATTACAGACAGACCGTGGCCTCTGAGGCTAGGTGATAAAAGACACTGTGGCTCTGCTTTGTTCACTTGGATCGCCTGTTCTGGGAAAGCCAGCCACCATGTCGTGAAGCTGAATACTCTGGTAGCTTTGGGAAGAGGCCCTTACTATAAGGAACTGAAACCTCCTGCCAACAGCTGACACTCACCTGTCAGCCATGTGAGGGAACGATTTTGGAACTATATCCTTGAGCCCCAGTCAAGTCTTCAGATGATTGCAGCCCTGGCTGCCATAACGGACTGCAACCTCATAAACTGCTGGGCCAGCATTACCTAGCTAAGCTCCTCCTAAATTCCAGACCCACATAAACTGTGTGAAATAAAAAATGTTTGCTGTTGTTTTAAGCTGTTATTTTGGTGGTAATTTGTTATATATAAACAGACAACTAATATACATTCAAGGAATACACCTAATTTAAGATGTGAAAGATTTATATAAAGAAAGCTATAAAACTTACTGAAATATATGTAAGAAGACCTCAATAAGTGAACACGCAAAACTACCAGTTATAAGTCTGGGGCATAACTGCCAGTCTGGTACCAGTATTATAGAGAGATATATCATATTCCTGGTTTGGAAGAGAATATTGAAACATGCCAACTGTATTAGTCTGTTCTCACATTGCTATAAAGAAATATTTAATACTTGAGACTAGTTTAAAAAAAAGGAGTTTAATAGGTTCACAGTTCTGTAGTCTGTACAGGAAGCATACTGGCTTCTGGGGAGGCCTCAGGAAACTTACAATCATGGTGGAAGGTGAGGGAGAAGCAGCCATGTCTTATGTGGCCAGAGCAGGAGGAAGAGGGTGAGTGGGGAGATGCTACACACTTTTAAACAACCAGATCTCATGTGAACTCACTCACTATACAGTACCAAGGGGTATGGTGCTAAACCATTCATGAGAACTCCGCCCCCATGATCCAATCACCTGCCAAGACACCCCTCCTCGAACACTGGGGATTACAATTGGAAATGAGCACAGTTCCAAATAATTGTCACCAATTATCTTCAAATTGATCTTTAAAGGTCCAAGAACAGCCAAGACACTCTTGAAAGATATGGCAGGGGGATGTGACCTAACTGAGTCATGGTTCCTTTTGGCAGAGAGAAGTACATTCTTTTTTTTTTT